>JAWZYT010001991.1:82500-92745 GCA_034508575.1 Petrolisthes manimaculis
TGTGAAGACAGGTGATTAGCGCCGGCCCCATTCATTGTCTGTTTGTTTACCTGTCTGTGTGTTTGATGGGACGTGTGCAGGCAAGAAACACCACTATTCCCAAGGTCACTAAGGCTTATATTCCCTTTCCACTCACACATGGGTTACAACTATTATTATTATGATTATTATTATGATTATTTTTCTTCTTTCTCTTCTTTTGTTATTATTATTATTATTATTATTATTATTATTATTATTATTATTATTATTGCTATTATTATTATTGCTATTATTATTATTATTATTATTATTGCTATTATTATTTTTATTATTATTGCTATTATTATTATTATTATTATTATTATTTTTATTATTATTATTTTTATTATTATTATTATTATTATTTTTATTATTATTATTATTATTATTATTATCAAACCAGAGAGGAGGTAAAAAATGTTGATTCGCGTGTTTATTATTATTTACAAAATATTGGGGTCCTTCTTTTCCTCCTTTTCTTTATCACATATTATTACACCACACAGTTCCTACCTCCTTTTCTCACTCACATCCACATCCACTCAAACCCACATCCACACACACACACACACACAAACTCTCCTTCCTACCCACACCACACCCACTTCCACACTCCCTACGTACATACATACATACATACACCATCTCTCTCCCACACACACACACACACACACACACATCAACTCTCCCCTCACCCACCCCACACCCCCACAAACACATTTCCTCACCCATACCCACCACACACACACAAACTCCCCACACCAACCATCTCTCTCTCTCTCACCCACACCCACACCCACACACACACATACACACTCTTCCACCCACACCCCCACAAAGCACCCTAAACGCAGCAATAAAGAGTAAGACAGAGGATGTTGTGAGGGTGTGTCATCTGCATACCATCAAAGCAACGCACCAACACGAAGGAAGCAAGCAAGCAAGCAAGGAAAGAAGGCAGGTACGAAAGATAGCAAGTATGAATGGAAGGAAGGAAGGAAGGAAGGAAAGAAGGAAGGAAAGAAGGCAGGTACGAAATATAGCAAGTATGAATGGAAGGAAAGGAAGGAAGGAAGGTAAGAAGGCAGGTACGAAAGATAGCAAGTATGGATGGATGGAAGGAAAGAAGGAAGGAAGGAAGGAAAGAAGGCAGGTACGAAAGATAGCAAGTATGGATGGAAGGAAGGAAGGAAGGTGGGTAGGTGGGTTAGGATGTAGATAGGTGCATGGATAGGTGGGTGTGGAGGTAGATAGGTGAGTGGGTAGGTCGGTAGGTAGATTGGTGGGGAGATGGGGAGGTGGGTAGGTAGTTAGGTAGGTAGGTAGGTGGGGAGGGAGATAGATAGGTGGGTAGGTAAATAGGTGGGGAGGTAGATAGGTGGGTAGGTAGATAGGTAGGAAGGTAGTGAGGTGGGTGGGTGGGTAGGGAGGGAGGTAGATAGATAAATAAGGAGGAGGGAAGGGGCACACGAGAGAAATGAAGGAAGGAAGGAAGGAAGGATGGAAGGATGAAAGAAAAGAGTATACAGAGAGAAGGAAGGAAGGAAGGATGAAAAGAGTATACATGTAGAGCGAGATGAAGGAAGGAAGACAGCCATGAAGGAGAGAAGCTAAACCTTAAATTATGCTATTCCGACCGTATAGGAATGCCCCGTGTTTATAATTCTGGCCATGACGAGGAGGAGGAGAAGGAGGAGGAGGAGGAGAAGGAGGAGGAGGAGGAGGAGGAAGATGAAGAGGATGATGATGATGATGATGATGATGAAGAGGAGGAGGAGGAGGAGGAGGAGGACGAGGACGAGGAGGAGGAGGAAGATGAGGAGGAGAAGGAGGAGGAGTAGGAGGAGGAGGAGGAGGAGGGATGAAGAGGGTGGGGGGGCACGTGAGATAATGTACCGCACTGTTTGTATCGTGAGTTACCGAGGCGACTGTACACTGTAATTAAGGAAGAGGAGGGGGAGGGGGAGAGGAGGGTGAGGGAGGGGAGGGGAGGGGAGGGGAGGGGAGGGGAGGGGAGGGGAGGGGAGAGGAAGGAAGGGGGAAAGGGAGGGGAGGGGAAGGGGAGGGGAGGGAAGGGGAGGGGGAGGGAAAGGGGCATAAACAGTGTCTCTTGTTGGGTAAAATTTGTAGTGTTGTCTCCCTGGCTTGTGATTCCTCCAAACTAGTCCACGAAACACGAGTGTATTCATTATTAAGGAGGTTATACGTGTTGCCTGCTATATTTTGGAGGCACCAACAGAAAGAGTTTACGATATACAGGTGCTCCAAAAATTTACAGAAAGAGAGAGAGAGAGAGAGAGAGAGAGAGAGAGAGAGAGAGAGAGAGAGAGAGACTGATTATCACACCCCCTCCTTCCACATAAGAGAGAGAGAGAGAGAGAGAGAGAGAGAGAGATGTAGTGTGACAGCAGCAGCCGGCAGCGTGGTAAAGAGCACCAACTTAACCCCGGAGATGTCAGTGTGTGCCAGACTACGGGAGGGGGAGCACGTGTGTCCCTCTCTGGCACTCTTCTCTCACTCGCTCGTCTTCTCACACACACACACACGCGCGCCCTCAGTCAACAAATTAATTAGCTTCATCTAGTGTGGACTACTGTATTATATCATATTATTTTATTGTGCTGTTGTTGTTGTTATTGTTGTTGTTGTTGGTGTTGTGGTGTTGTGTTAATATATAAATGTGTTTAGAAGCATAATAACACTTAGCACTTTAACATAATAATAATAATAACAATAACAAAAATAATAATAATAATAATAATAACAATAATAATAATAATAATGCACTTGCTTATTGTAAACTAGTAACGCACCTTTGAAAAACTTGAATAACATAAAAAAAATAAAATAAACAGCTTTCGTAAAATGGGTGAAATTATTATCTGCTTATTTACGCATAGTACACACACAAAAAAAAAAAACATGAACTAAATATAAAAATACGTTCATGAACCAAATAAAAAAAAACTTACATGAACTAAATATATAAACGTACATGAACTAAATATATAAACGTACATGAACTAAAAAAAAATGTACATGTGAGGAAATAAATAGCTGTACAATCAGACAATAAATTTAGTGAGTGACAAAAACTACTATATTGTACTTGAGAGAGAAAGAGAGAAGGAAATCTACTACTACTACGACTACTACTATTACTACTACTACTACTATTACTACTACTACTACTATTACGAGTGAGTATGTTAAGATGATATATTGTGTAGTATGATATAGTATAATAGTATAATGGGGTATATTTTGTATGTATGTATGTATATATGTATGTATATATTTATGTATGTATGTATGTATGTATGATTGTGTATATTTGTATGTATATATTTATGTACAGTCACGCGAGTACTAATAACTATACAACTTTGGTTGAATAAAAAGTCCAATTATTTATCAACAATGAGGTAATTCCAGTGGAGATGTTAATTATTGTTCATTTATTTACCGTCTCTCTAAAGGTATTCCAAGTACACCTGTATACTCATTAGTGCACACCTGTATTATACTCATTAGTGCTCGTGATTGTACAGGTGGGAGGAGCAGGTAAAGGTGATAACTGCTGATAATTAATAACAAAATCGAATCTATTTATTTGGAGACAGGATGTGCTTGTTATCTCTTCATCTGATTGCAACTGTACACAATTGATTTTATGTTATTTGTTTGTTTGTTTGTTTGTTTGTTTTATTATTCTTATTTTCTTTCTGTTCTTTTTCTTTTCTATGTGTGTGTGTGTGTGTGTTTCCTTTTTTTCTTTATATGATGTTAAACTGACAGCTATTTAATTAAGGCATGGTATTTACTGGTGTGTGTGTGTGTGTGTGACGGAGCAGTAAAGTAATGTCTGGTAAAACAGTGAGAGAGAGAGAGAGAGAGAGAGAGAGGAGAGAGAGAGAGAGAGAGAGAGAGAGAGAGAGAGAGAGAGAGAGAGAGAGAGAGAGAGAGAGAGAGAGAGAGAGAGAGAGAGAGAGAGAGAGAGAGAGAGAGGAGAGAGAGAGAAGAGAGAGAGAGAGAGAGAGAGAGAGAGAGAGAGAGAGAGAGAGAGAGAGAGAGAGAGAATAAAAAGACACACACACACACACACACTGAGAGATAGACACACACACACACACTGAGAAAAAACACACAACACTGAGAGGGGAGAAAACGAAAGGACACACACACTGAGAATCACACACACACACACACACACAGAAGGTTCAAAACACTATACAGGAATCGAGTTAGACACACCAGCACAAATCTCTCTGCAATTGGCCTAGTGTGAAAATGTAGTGTGTCGTTTGGAGTGGTCATTTGGTACTGTAAGAACCTGTAATCTCATCCAAAAGGTCCAAACTTCAGCACTTTCTTTTACCTCATTTGAATTTCCCCCTTCTCGTCGTGTGTGTGTGTGTGTGTCTCTCAGTGTGTGTGTGTTGTGTGTCCTTTCTTTTCTTCTCCCTCTTAGAGTGTGTGTGTGTGTGTTTCTCATGTGTGTGTGTCCAGTAGATAATAGTATCGAATAATTTTTTTAACTTGGACTGTATCGAGAATTCGTGTCAACAACTGTACAAAAAAAAAATGAATGAAAAAATAAATAAAAACAATAATAATAATAATAATAATATACTACTACTACTACTACTAATAATAATAATAAAAATGATAATAATCTACGAGTGTATGTGTGACGAGTGAAAGCAGACGAGAGAGAAAACAACATGAACCCAAGTACTCATTTAGTTTATAATCATTCTTTTTTCGTTTTTTATTTTTATGGTGTGTGCTATTCCGGTCACTACTCCTCTTACTACTACTCCTACTCCTACTCCTACTCTTTCTCCTCCTCCTCTCTTTCTCCTCCTCCTCCTCTCTTTCTCCTCCTCCTCCTCTCTCTCTCCTCCTCCTCCTCTTCTTCCTTTACCCTGAGGTCTGAAAACATACTCTTAGTCCCTCGGAGTCGTGTTTGTTGTCCTGCCTTGCCTCGCCTCGCCTCGTCTCGTATGGATAAAAAAATATAAAAGAGAATAGAAAAAGATGAAGAGGGTTTGGACACACGTAGCAGCAGGTGGAAGAAGGTGGGTACAAGGAGGGGGGTCAAGTGCCAGCCAATATCTAGCTAGTCAGTCAGTCAGTCAGTTAGTTAGAAAGTAAGTTTGTCAGTTAGTTAGAAAGTAAGTTAGTCAGTTAGTCAAAATGTAAGTTAGTTAGTTAGTCAAAATGTAAATTAGTTAGAAAGTAATTTAGTTAGTTAGTCAGTCAGTCAGTCAGTCAGTCAGTTAGTCAGTTAGTCAGAAAAGTAAGTTAGTCAATCAGTTTCTCAGTTAGTCAGAAAGTAAATTAGAAAGCAACTTAGTCAGTCAGAAACTCACATTGTCAGTCAGAAAGTAAGATAGTCATTCATTCAGTCAGCTCAGATACCCAGCCAACCAACCAGTCAGTCAGTCAGCAATCCATCCATTAATCCTTCCAGCCAGTCAGTCAATCAGTCAGTCAGCCACTAGTGTTAACATCTGTGTGAGAAAACGTGGGAATAAAAAACAATAACAACACGACCACGACCTCGACTACATAAGATTTACTCCCTGGGTTTGTCTTTCCAACGGTGCCACAATATTCTTCCGAGTCGAGAAAGGAAACCTATTTATAATCTGGATTGATGGATAGATGGATGGATAGAGGTTTAGATAGATAAATGGATGGATGGATGGATGGATGGATGGATAGATGGATGGATGGATAGATAGATGGATGGATAGAGGTTTAAATAGATAGAAGTTTAGATAGATAGAGGTTTAAATAGATAAAAAGTTTAGATAGATTGAGGTTTTAGATGGATAGAGGTTTGGAAAGAAAGAGGTTTAAATAGATAGATAAATGACACACACACACACACACACACGCAGAAAGCTTACAAGAAGGAACGAATATATACATAAACACAAATATATCGACAAACAGATAAATATAAAATTACACACATTGAATAATTTACAGACGAGAAGGTAATAAAAGATACAGAGAGAGAGAGAGAGAGAGAGAGAGAGAGAGAGAGAGAGAGAGAGAGAGAGAGAGAGAGAGAGAGAGAGAGAGAGAGAGAGAGAGGAGAGAGAGAGAGAGGAGAGAGAAGAGAGAGAGAGAGAGAGAGAGTGAGACACTACATATGAAATAAACACACACAACATATATATATATTGATGGTAATTCCTGACAGACGATACGTTTCTAAAGAGAGCTCACGAGGCCAAGGAAAGGAATGGGGGACAGAAATAGGCAGAACTGATACCGTAATGATGCATTGATGGGGGGGGAGCCAAGGTGGGTAGGAAAGGAAGGCAAGGCAAGGCAAGGAAGAAGGGAGGGATGGGGTGGAGGGGGGATTGGAGGGTGGGGTTGGTGGGGAGAGGGGATAGGATTGGAGGGTGGGGGGTGGGTAGGAAGAAAGGATGGGAGGGGATGGGGGATTGGAGGGGGGGGATGGGAAGGGGATGAGGTGGAGGGGGTGGGGTGGATGGGAAGAAAGAGGGGAGAGGAATAATGGGAGAAAGTGAGAAGGGAAGGGAGGAATGGGAAGGAGAGAGAGGAATAATGGAGGAGAGAGAGAAGGAAGGGAAGGGAGGAATGGGAAGGAGAGAGAGGAATAATGGAGGAAGAGAGAAGGAAGGGAAGGGAGGAATGGGAAGGAGGTAGAGGAATAATGAATGAAGGGAGGAAAGGAAAGGAGGTAGAGAAAATACTGAAGGAAAGGGGTAGGAAGGGAAGAGGAGAGGGAGGAAATGAGAAGAACGAACAAAAGAAAGAAGGAATAAGGAAGGAAAAGAAGGATGAATATGAATAAAAGGACAAGTGATGGAAGGGAGGATGGAAGAATGGGGGGAAGGGAGGAAGGAGGAAGAAAGGGAAGAGAGAAGGAGAAAAGAGAGGGAATGGAAGAAAGGAAGAAAGGAGGGAATATTTAAGAAAGAGACAAAGGAGGGAAGGAATAAGGAAGAAAATATCGAAAAAAAAACAAGGAATGAAAGTGAAGAAAGAAAAGGGAAGGAAGGAAGGAGAAAGAAAACATTAAATTAACAAAAGAAAGAAGAATGAAGGAATGAAGTAAGAGAAGGAAAGGTAGAATAATTACAAAGGGTCAATCCACCACAACTACCACTACTACCACCAATACTACTACTACTACTACTACTACTATCACCACCACCACAACCACCACTATTACCACTACTACTACCACCACCAATACTACTACTACTACTTCTACTACTACAATTACTACTATAACTACCACTACTATCACCATCACTACCACCATCACCACTATTGATAGCTTGCAAGGTTGTCACCGATTTATATAATGATGTGCTTTTATGCTCTCTCTCTCTCTCTCTCTCACACACACACACACACACGATAATAATAACACATCCATTCACTCTACACACACACACACACATACAATAATGATAACACACACACACACACACACACACTCACTAATAATAATAACACATCCTTTCACTCTCCCACACACACACACACACACACACACACACACACACCAACAATAATAATAACACATCCTTTCACTCTACACACACACACACACACACACACACACAATAATAATAATGATAACGCCTCCTTTTACTCTACACACATACACACACAGACCAATAATAATAAAACACATCCTTTCACTCTGTGCTGGACGGCTGGGTGTTGTATACAAAGCGGTGTTATATAATATGTCGTCTAGTCTTCACACACACACACACACACACACACACACACTCTCTCTCTCTCTCTCTCTCTCTCTCTCTCTCTCTCTCTCTCTCAGTACAGTTCATTCGGTCTCGTTAGTTTGGGGGTTTTCATAGTGAGGGGGGGGGGGAGGAGAAAGGGGAGGAAGGGGGAGTTGTTTTGTGTAGTAGTAGTATTTGTTGTTGTTGTAGTAGTAGTAGTAATAGTAGTATTTGTATTTGTATTTGTTGTTGTTGTTGTTGTAGGAGGAGGAGGAAGAGGAGTTGTGAGTAATAATAATTAGGAATGGGAAGGAATGAGAAGATAAAATGTTGGTGGTTTGGGAAAGATAAAGAGAATAGGTGAGATGGAAAGGAAAAAGTGGAGGGGAGAAGGAGGAAAATAATGATGAAAAAGGAATTGGTAGAGAAGACGATAATAATAATAATGATAATAATAATAATAATAATAATAGTAATAATAATAACAAAATAATAACAACAATAATAATAATAATAATAATAATAATAATAACAATAATAATAATAATAATAATAACAATAATAATAATAATAATAATAATAATAATAACAATAAGAATTCGAATAACAATAAGAAAAGTTTGGAGAGAAGAGAGAGAGAGAGAGAGAGAGAGAGAGAGAGAGAGAGAGAGAGAGAGAGAGAGAGAGAGAGAGAGAGAGAGAGAGAGAGAGAGAGAGCATCCATTCCAAGAACTATTAACATCTATAATTCCCATCCCACTCTCAAGTTAATAATTATAGCATGCGGTTAAATTCACACACACACACACACCACTTTAGAATAATTAGCTAGCCATCTGAGACCTTAATTAATCAGATAGAGTTACACGTATTTATGTGTGTGACTGAACATCTTATTATTCTGTGGTTATCTAAGTGTAAGTGTGAGGTAGGGAAGTGTAAAGTGTGGTGGGTGGTTGTGGTAGTGGTAGGTGGTGGTAGTGGTTGGGTAGTAGTGGTGGTGGTAGGTGGTAGTGGGGGTAGAAAAGGAGGAAGAGAAGGGAGAAATGCGAAAGAGGAGAAGGGAGGAAGGAAGGAAGGAAGGTAAGGAGAGAGAGAGGAAAGAAAGGAATAGGGAGAGGAGAGGAATGAAAAGAGGGATGGAGGGAAGGAAGGGGGGGAGGGGAGGAAAGGAGGGGAGGGGAGGAAGCATATACAGATCTCACAGCCACCATCTGCTAGTGTCATGATACCAAAATAAATACATATACATACACATATACATACAAGCATACATAGATAAATACATATAAACACATACATACATACACAGTAATTACATACATACATATATACATACATACATACACATACATATAGACACATACATACACAGTAATTACATACATACATACATAGATAAATATACATATACACATACGTACATATCCTACATACATACACAGTAATTACATGCATATATACATACATATATATATTCATACACAACATACACATACTGTACATACATACATACACTGTCACCACCATCACCATCATTTTTACCTGACTCTCTCCCTCTCTTAATTCCTTCCTTCGTTCCTTCCCTCCTCCCTCCCGTTTTTTCTCTCTCTCTTCCCTCCTTTCTTCCTCTCCTTTACTACCTTCCTTCATCCTCATTACTCTTTTTCTTCTTCGTCCCAGGCTCCCAGTTTCTCTCTCACTCTCTCTCTCTCTCTCTCTCTCTCTCTCTCTCTCTCTCACACAAAGAAAATATCAACAACCACACCTTCCCTCACCCACACACACTGTCTCTCTCTTCCCCACCTCCCTCCACCTCTCTCCACTTCCCTCCACCTCTCTCTCTCTCTCTCACACACCAACACACACATGCAAAATTTACAACACAATTCCTCCCACCCACTACCACCACTACCACCACTACCACTACTACCACCACTACCACCCAGCAGCAGCAACACTGTATTAAACACACTAAGTTGTTTGCAATATTACACACCCTTTAAGCCCAGCACATAAATCCTGGACACATTAGGTTCACACAGTGCTTAGTTGTAGTAGTAGTTGTAGTAGTAGTAGTAGTAGTAGTTGTTGTTGTAGTAGTAGTAGTAGTAGTAGTAGTTGTAGTTGTAGTTGTTGTTGTTGTTGTTGTTGTTGTTGTTGATGTTGTTGTGGTGGTGGTGGTGGTGGTGTGGTTGTGTTGTTTGTAGTAGTAGTAGTAGTGGTAGTTGTTGTTGTTGTTGTTGTGGTGGTGGTGGTGGTAGTGGTAGTAGTGGTGGTAGTGGTAGTGGTAGTAATAGTAGTAGTAGTAATAGTAGTAGTCGCTATTCTGAATTAAGTCTTGGGGGTACCAGTTATATATAAAAATGCAGGATATATATGTGTGTGTTTGCGTGTGTGTGTGTGTGTGTGACATAATATTAAACAATAATAGTAATAGTAATGGTCTTGTGTGTGTGTGTGTGTGTGTGTGTGTGTG
>JAWZYT010001992.1:0-167500 GCA_034508575.1 Petrolisthes manimaculis
GTGTTGGTGTTGGTGGTGTTGGTGTTGGTGGTGTTGGTGTTGGTGGTGTTGGTGGTGTTGGTGTTGGTGGTGTTGGTGTTGGTGTTGTTGGTGTTGGTGTTGGTGGTGTTGGTGTTGGTGGTGTTGGTGTTGGTGTTGGTGGTGGTGGTGTTGGTGGTGTTGGTGTTGGTGTTGTTGGTGTTGGTGTTGTTGGTGGTGTTGTTGGTGTTGGTGTTGGTGGTGTTGGTGTTGGTGTTGGTGGTGTTGGTGTTGGTGTTGGTGGTGTTGGTGTTGGTGTTGTTGTTGGTGTTGTTGGTGTTGGTGTGTTGGTGTTGGTGTTGTTGTTGGTGTTGGTGGTGTTGGTGGTTGGTGGTGTTGGTGTTGGTGGTGGTGTTGGTGTTGGTGTTGGTGGTGTTGGTGTTGGTGTTGTTGTTGGTGGTGTTGGTGGTGTTGGTGTTGGTGTTGGTGGTGGTGTTGTTGTTGTTGTTGTTGGTGTTGTTGTTGGTGTTGGTGTTGTTGTTGGTGTTGGTGTTGTTGTTGTTGTTGTTGGTGTTGGTGGTGGTGTTGGTGTTGTTGTTGTTGTATGTATTTTTTTTGTAGTGAATATATTTGTATCTTTACAGGATTGAGTTAAAGAGAGAGAGAAAGAAAGCAGGTGTAGCCAGGACAACACACACACACACACACACACACACACATATGTAACACACACATAACACACTAATTATGTAACTTAGGTGTGCATAAGGTAAGCAAGGTGTTGTCATTCCCACGACACTAATTAGAGAGAGAGAGAGAGAGAGAGAGAGAGAGAGAGAGAGAGAGAGAGAGAGAGAGAGAGAGAGAGAGAGAGTTACATAGAAACACAGACCACAACAGACTTTATTTTTACGGTGCACACGGGGTGACCTGATTTGATAGTCGTAGATAAGGATAGCAAAGTAGAAGACTCTCTCCCCACCCTCCACTCCCTCCGGTAATATGGGAAAACAAGTCAGAAGTAATCACCTTGTGGGGTTGGCAGAAATACACCCCAAGGAAATTTTATAGGAAAGGCAGAAAGTAGGTGAAATTTGGCTAACTCGCCACCTGTAATGGGCAAAATTATTCATTAGTAAACATTGTAAGTCGGGGGATTAGACGCAAGGTGTTTATCTAAGTGACGTTTGAAGCTGTCTACGGTGTTACAGTCTATTACGTTACTGACATTAGACGTAAGGTGTTTATCTAAGCGACGTTTGAAGCTGTCTACGGTGTTACAGTCTATTACGTTACTGACATTAGACGCAAGGTGTTTATCTAAGTGACGTTTGAAGCTGTCTACGGTATTACAGTCTATTACGTTACGGGGAAGCCCATTCCATAAGTTGACGACTCGGTTAAAAAAAATAAAAAATCTTGGATTGGTGTGAGTTAAAAGATTTACCTATGATTTTACAGCCGTTACCTCTCGTGTAGTTTGATTGGTCGATAGTGAAATATTTATTGCAGTCCATAATTATTATATATATGCCTTTGATTATTTTAAATACCTGGATTAATTAAGTCACATCTTAATCTACGTTGTGTTAATGGGAAGAGAGAGAGAGAGAGAGAGAGAGAGAGAGAGAGAGAGAGAGAGAGAGAGAGAGAGAGAGAGAGAGAGAGAGAGAGAGAGAGAGAGAGAGAGAGATAAGGAGGGATTTTTCTTTGGGGATGGGAAGAGAGAGAGAGAGAGAGAGAGAGAGAGAGATAGTACCCCACCAATCTATATATAAGAGGCCCAGTCCAACACATCAGCCCACAAACACACACACAAACACACAAGCAAGATGGCTGCCAGAGGTGGTGGTGTGGTTGTTGGTGCGCAGTTGGTGTTGATTTTGGGACTTTTCTGCGCAGGTCTCGTGTCGCCAGCCCCTCCCAACCCTGGAGGTTAGTATAATAATAATAATAATAATAATAATAATAATAATAATAATAATAATAATAATAATAATAATAATAATAATAATAATAATAATAACCCCATCTCTGTCTCTCTCTTTCTCTCCATTGAAAAAAGGAACTATTATGTAACTCTCTCTCTCTCTCTCTCTCTCTCTCTCTCTCTCACACACAAATCTCAACCCTTCCCTCCTCTCTCATCCCCCACCCCCTTCTCTCTCTCTCTCTCCAATAAAGCAAAAAGATTGGCTTTATTGGTAGAGCATTGGAGTATAAGTCCAAAGACACAATCCTTACTCTGTATAATTCCTTAGTTCGTCCCCGTTATGGAATACTGTGTTCAAGTCTGGTGTCCGTACTACCAGAAAGATATAATAAAACTGGAACGAGTCCAACGTAGAGTTACTAAAATGATACCAAGTCTGAGGAACAAAACGTACGAGGAGCGACTAAGTGATCTAAATCTATTCCCATTAACACAATGTAAATTAAGAAGTGACTTAATCCAGGTATTTAAAATTTATAAATGCATCGATAATATGGATTGCAAATAAGAATTTCACTATCAACTTATGGAATGGGCTGTAAGGTTTGTTGTGGTCTGTGTATCTACATAACTCTATGTAACTCTCTCTCTCACTATCTCTCATCTGAATTCTGTCTCAACTCTCTCTCATCTCAACTCTGTTTCACTCCTTCTCATCTCAACTCTGTTTCACTCCCTCTCATCTCAACTCTGCCTCTCTCTCATCTCAACTTTGTAACTCTCTCTCTCATCTGAACTCTGTCACTCTCTCTCTCACCCCACTCCCTCTCTCAACTCAACCCCCTCACTCTCTCATCTCAACCCCCTTCCCTTCCCTCAACTCAACCCCCTCATCCCACTCACTCTCCCTCATCTCAACTCAACCCCATCCCCCTGACTCTCTCCCTGTGCATATAAACAGAGGAGTTGGTGTGTTACTTCTCGTCTTGGGCCACATGGAGACCCGGTGATGGTAAATTTGACGTGGAGGACATCGACCCTTTCCTCTGTACCACCTATGTCTTCGGATTCACGGGGCTAAGTAATGTTACATGGACTATTGAGGTGAGTTGTGTGTTTTTGTTGAGATTGAGATTGTGTTGTTGGTGTGTGTATTTTTGTGTTTGTGTGTGTGTGTGTGTTGAGATGTGTTTGGGGGTGGTGGGGAGGTTGTGTTGGTGTGTTTGTTGTTGTTGTGATTGTAATTGTGTTGGTGTGTGTGTTTTGTTGTGCCTAGGTTTTGTCGTACATACATACATACACATACACACACACTTACATGCAGCCTATACACATACATACCGTAGGCTACATACAGGCACACACTCACACATATACATACACACACACAGAGGTAGATAACAATAATAATAATAATAATAATAATAATAATAATAATAATGTTCTGAGATTTGTGCTGATTGTATTTTCATGTTTGTTGTTGTTGTTTTTGTGGTTGTTATTGTTGTGATACGTTTTGACACTTACACATATATTCATACACATACTTACATACACGCTATTAGAATATAAGAAGTGAGAATAATAATAATAATAATAATAATAATAATAATAATAATAATAATATTAATAATAATAATAATAATAATAATAATAATAATAATAATGATAATAATAATAATAATAATATTAATAATAATAATAACAATAATAATAATAATAATAATAATAATAATAATAATAATAATAATATTAATAATAATAATAACAATAATAATAATAATAATAATAATAATAATAATAATAATAATAATAATAATAATAATAATAATAATAATAATAATAATAATAATAATAATAATAATAATAATAATAATGATAATAATAATAATAATAATAATAATAATAATAATAATACTAATAATACTATGTTTAGGTACTTGACCCCTGGAATGAACTCTGCCCTGACGAAGGTGGAAATAATTGTGCTTTCGAAAGGTGAGAGAGAGAGAGAGAGAGAGAGAGAGAGAGAGAGAGAGAGAGAGAGAGGAGAGAGAGAGAGAGAGAGAGAGAGAGAGAGAGAGAGAGAGAGAGAGTATGTGTCCGTGTGTGTGTGTGGTTTGATAATTATAATGAAATTAATATAATAATAATAATAATAATAATAATAATAATAATAATAATAATAATAACAAAAACAATAATAATAAAAATAAAATAGTAATAATAATAATAAAATAAACTAACAACAATAACAATAACAGTAATAATAATAATTAAAAACAACACAAATACCACTAATAATAATAATAATAACAATAACACACATAAAATAATAATAATAACAATAATAAAACAACAACTGTAAATGCTAACAATAACAACAATAAAAAACAACAATAAAAAACAATAATAATAACACATAAAAATACTAATAACAACAATAACAATAACACAAGATAATATTAATCTACCCCTTCCTTCTTCAACGCCTTCTTCAGGTTTGTGAGTCTGAAGGATGTGAACCCAGACTTGACACTGCTGCTGGCTATTGGGGGATGGAGAGAAGAGTCCTTAGATTACTCTGAGGTGAGAAGGAAAGGGACATGGTAATACTACTACTACTACTACTACTACTACTACTACTACTAATAATAATAATAATAATAATAACGTTATTACCACTACTTATACTACTACTACTATTACTACTACTAGGTTTTATTTAAGTGCGTCAGAATCCCAGGCAATAGTTTTTCCCTCTGACCACCAGATGGCCAGGGATCCAGTGAAGCGAGACACCTTCATAGCCAGTGTTTTAGATCTGCTTAACCATGAGGGATTCGATGGTCTGGACTTTGATTGGGAGTACCCGGCTGCCAGAGGAGGAATACCAGAAGACAAGGTGACACACACACACACACACACACACACAGAGAGAGAGAGAGAGAGAGAGAGAGAGAGAGAGAGAGAGAGAGAGAGAGAGAGAGAGAGAGAGAGAGAGAGAGAGAGAGAGAGAGAGAGAGAGAGAGAGAGAGAGAGAGAGAGAGAGAGAGAGAGAGAGAGAGAGAGAGAGAGAGAGAGAGAGAGAGAGAGAGAGAGAGAGAGAGAATGGACAAGGTGAGGGGTATTTTGGCAATGTGAAAAATATATATTTGATAATAGTGAAAATGAAAATAATAACAATAACAACAATAATAATAATAACAACAAGAACAACAATAACATAATAATAACAATAAAAACAATAAAAACAACATTTCCTATTTATCCTACTTTCTACTATCTCTCTTTACAAAATCAGGAAAACTTTGTGACGCTCATGACTGAACTCCGCCAAGCCTTCGACGCCCACAACCCCCGCCTGATGCTCACCTCTGCCGTCCCTGCTGGCAAACCCACCATAGACGAGGGTTACGATATAGACGGTCTGTTGCCTGTGTTTGATAAGTGGCACGTGATGGCTTACGACTACCACGGTGCCTTTGAGAACTTCACTCATCACAATGCTCCTCTCTGTGGGTACTATGCTGATCAAGGAGTCACGCGATATTTCAATGTGGTGAGTTGAGTGAGGGTGTGTGTGAATGAGTGAGTGTGTGAATTTGTGAGTGAGTGGTTTATGAAGAGTGGGGTGTTATTTCAATGTGGTGAGTTGAGTGAGTGAGTGGTTTATGAAGAGTGGGGTGTTATTTTAATGTTGTGAGTTGAGTGTGTGAGTAAATGAGTGTGTGTGTGAATTTGTGAGTGAGTGGTTTATGAAGAGTGAGGTGTTATTTTAATGTGGTGAGTTGAGTGAGCGAGTGAATGAATTTGTGAGTGAGTGGTTTATGAAGAGTGGGGTGTTATTTTAATGTTGTGAGTTGAGTGAGTGAATGAATGAGGTGTGTGAGTGAGTGGGTGAGTGAGTGGTTTATGAAGAGTGGGGTGTTATTTTAATGTTGTGAGTTGAGTAAGGGTTGTGAATGAATGAGTGTGTGTGTGAATTTGTGAGTGAGTGGTTTATGAAGAGTCACGCGATATTTCAATGTGGTGAGTTGAGTGAGTGTGTGTGTGAATTTGTGAGTGAGTGGTTTATGAAGAGTGGGGTGTTATTTTAAAGTGGTAAGTTGAGTGAGTGAGTAAATGAATGAATGTGTGAGTGAGTATATGTGTGAGTGAGTGGTTTATGAAGAGTGGGGTGTTATTTCAATGTTGTGAGTTGAGTGAGGGAGTGAATGAATGAGTGTGTGTGTTAGTGAGTGAGTGGTTTATGATGAGTGACGTGTTATTTTAATGTGGTGAGTTGAGTGAGGGTGTGAATGAATGAGTGTGTGAGTGAGTGAGTGAGTGAGTGGTTTATGAAGAGTGACGAGTTATTTCAATGTGGTGAGTTAGTGAGTGAGTGAATGAATGAGTGTGTAAATGAGTGTGTTAGTGAGTGAATGGTTTTATGAAGAGTGGGGGTGTTATTTCAATGTGGTGAGTGAGTGAGTGAGTGAATTGTTAGCTAAGAGTGTTTATATTTGAGTAGTTAATGATAAGTGACGAGTTATTTCAATGTGGTGAGTGAGTGAATGAGTGAGTGAATGAATGAAAGTGTTTATTTTTTATATTGAGTAGTTAATGAAAAGTGACAAAAAAGTGACACGATAATTCAATATAGTGAGTGACTGACTGTATGTGAACTTATCTTTATGTAGTTAGTTATTTTGTTTACTTAATTATTTTGTGTAGTTAATTAAGGAACAACACCGTATAAGTAGAAAGGAGTCTTTATTAATTATGTTTTGTTATATACTGTTACTTCAGATCAAAGGTGTGTGTGTGTGTGTGTGTGTGTGTGTGTGTGTGTGTGTGTGAGGTTATGATTGATTGATAGACTGATTAATTGACAGAAAGGTAGATGAATGATGGGGAGAGAGTGATAGATGGATGGATGTCAATCAGAAGGCTACAGAGAGAGAGAGAGAGAGAGAGAGAGAGAGAGAGAGAGAGAGAGAGAGAGAGAGAGAGAGAGAGAGAGAGAGAGAGGGGGATAACCAACAATCCACCATTAACACTATAAACTCATTCGTCTCTCTTTTGTTTCCCACCATGACTGACTGACTGACTAACTAACCAACTAACTAACAAACTGACAAACCAACCAACTAACCAACTAACTAACTAACCAACCAACTAACCAACTAACTAACTAACTAACCAACCAACCAACCAACTAACCAACCAACTAACTGACCAACTAACCAACTAACTAAACGCGTGTCTGCTGCTACGGAATATTACGACCACCTGGACGAGAGTAGAAGTTCACAGCCGAGTACTACCTTTCCTTGGGTGTACCTGCCGAGAAGATGGTACTCGGAGCTCCTACATACGGTCGTTGCTTCACCCTGGATGATATTAATGACCACGGCATGTTGGCTGATGCTAGCAGACCTGGTGTTGCTGGTCCTTACATCAAGATCCCGGGTACCATGGGCGCCAATGAGGTGAGAGTTGAGACTTGATTTTACAGGTACCGTACTGTAAATTTGTAATCGTATCATGGGGGCAATTGAGGTGAGACTTGAATTTACAGGTACACTGCTGTAAATTTGTAATAATATCATGGGGGCAATTGAGGTGAGAGTTGATTTTACAGGTAAGCTACTGTAAATTTGTAATCATGTCATGGGGACAATTGAGTTGAGAGTTGATTTTACAGGTAAATTTACTGTAAATTTGTAATCAAGGGGGGTAAATGAGGTGAGAGTTGAGAGTTGATTTTACAGGTAGGCTACTGTAAATTTGTAATCATATCATGGGAGTAAATGAGATGAGACTTGATGAGAGTTGAAATTACAGATAGGCTACTGTCAATTACGTGAATCTATTTCATGACATATAGTAGTTAGTTAGTTTTTGAGTAATCATTAATAGCTTCCCTTTCTTTTTTTTTTTTTTTTTTTTTTTTTGACAGATCTGCTTAAGAATTCACGAGGACTGTAATGTGGATATATTTCATGGCATAATTAATTTTGGGTTATCATTAATAGCTTCCCTTTCTTTTTTTTTTCTTTTATGCTTAAGAATTCATTAGTTAGTTAGTTAGTTTTTTAGTAATAATTCTTTGCTTCCCTATTTTTTTTTTTTTTTTGACAGATCTGCTTAAGAATTCATTAGTTAGTTAATTAGTCTTTTTATAATAATTCTTGGCTTCCCTCTTTCTATTTTTTATTATTTTGTTTTATACAGATCTGCCTAAGAATTCACGAGGATATATTTCATGGCATAACTAATTTTGAGTAATCATATATTAACTACCTTTTTTTTCTTTTTTTTTTTTTTTGTTTACAGATCTGCTTAAGGATTAGTTAGTTAGTTAGTTAGTTTTTTAATAATAATTCTTGACTTCCCTCTTTTTTTTTTTTTTTTTTTTTTTTTTTTTTTCCAGATCTGCCTAAGGATTCACGAGTCCGGTGATGACTGTAGTATTGTACACGACCCTAACCTGTTCGAACCTTACTTGTGGTGTAACTCTGATAAACTGTGGTGTGGCTATGATGACTCAGACTCACTCTATCTTAAGGTGAGACACACACAGAGAGAGAGAGAGAGAGAGAGAGAGAGAGAGAGAGAGAGAGAGAGAGAGAGAGCGTGGAATATGTAAACTCATTCTATCTTAAGGTGTGTGTGTGTGTGTGAGAGAGAGAGAGAGAGAGAGAGAGAGAGAGAGTGTGAAATATGTAAACTCACTCTATCTTAAGGTGAGAGAGAGAGAGAGAGAGAGAGAGAGAGAGAGAGAGAGAGAGAGAGAGAGAGAGAGAGAGAGAGAGAGAGAGAGTGTGTGTGTGTGTGTGTGAAATATGTAAACTCACTCTATCTTAAGGTGAGAGAGAGAGAGAGAGAGAGAGAGAGAGAGAGAGAGAGAGAGAGAGAGAGAGTGTGTGAAATATGTAAACTCACTCTATCTTAAGGAGAGAGAGAGAGAGAGAGAGAGAGAGAGAGAGAGAGAGTGTGTGTGTGTGTGTGAAATATGTAAACTCACTCTATCTTAAGGTGAGAGAGAGAGAGAGAGAAATGACCTCATAATTAAGCACATGACCTCATAATCTGACCCCATATGACCTCATAATCTGACCCCACTGTGACCTCATAATAAAACAACTAACACCAAATTTGACCTCATAATGAAGCACGTGACCCCATAAACTGACCTCATGTGACCTCATAATCTAACCCCATGTGACCTCTCTCGTATAACCAACCCCAGGCCCGGCTAGCCAAGAACCTGGGTTTGGCTGGTGTTATGGTTTGGACAATAGACACTGATGACTTCCGAGGTGATTGTTATGAGGAAGACTTCCACCTTGTGCGTACCTTGAAGAGAGCACTTGAAGAACCAGCCGATGGGGATATTGTGGTGAGTTGACGATGAAGTATTCCGTCCGCTACCTATACTGTTATTACTGTTTATTATTACTGCTACCAGCCGATGGGGATATTGTGGTGAGTTGACAATGAAGTATTCCGTCCGCTACCTATTATTATTATTACTGTGGTGAGTTGACAATGAAGTATTCCGTCCGCTACCTATTATTATTATTATTGTGGTGAGTTGACAATGAAGTATTCCACCCGCTACCTATTATTATTATTATTGTGGTGAGTTGACAATGAAGTATTCCACCCGCTAACTATTATTATTATTATTGTGGTGAGTTGACGATGAAGTATTCCACCCGCTAACTATTATTATTATTATTGTGGTGAGTTGACGATGAAGTATTCCGTCCGCTAACTATTATTATTATTATTGTGGTGAGTTGACAATGTAGTATTCCACCCGCTAACTATTATTATTATTATTGTGGTGAGTTGACGATGAAGTATTCCGTCCGCTAACTATTATTATTATTATTGTGGTGAGTTGACGATGAAGTATTCCACCCGCTAACTATTATTATTATTATTGTGGTGAGTTGACGATGAAGTATTCCACCCGCTAACTATTATTATTATTATTGTGGTGAGTTGACAATGAAGTATTCCACCCACTACCTATTATTTTTATTATTGTGGTGAGTTGACAATGTAGTATTGCACCCGCTACCTATACTGTTATTACTGTTTATTATTACTGCTACCAGCCGATGGGGATATTGTGGTGAGTTGACAATGTAGTATTCCACCCGCTACCTAGTATTATTATTACTGTACTGTTATTACACTGTAATAACCCATCAGGCGAGAGGGCTGATGCTTGTGGCGGGTAGCTGATTCTAGCCGCCACAACACCGTCCTGACCCGAAGTGTCTTGTTTTGTTTTCGGTGCCGGATATTTATTTATTTATTTATCTGTTCGTGTATTTGTTAACAGTCTAGCGTCCACAGGTTTAGCCGTATGATGTTCATTTTTATTCTATTGATAGATATTCTTCAGTAAACAAAATGATTAACTTTTGGGCAAAATCGGTCGATGGTCAAGGTCACAAAAAAATTGTGAAATCGTGAAAATCCGTATCTTTCAACATTGGGCGATTTTCAAAAATTCATATATCTGTAAACACTTACCCAATTCATCTCAAATTTAATGGAGCCATACAAAGTAATAATATGTATTGATAGAAAAAGTTTAATCCGGATCTGATCCGGATTGGAGAAATGGCGGCCACTTAGATTTAACATTGAAAAACCCATTTAACGTATGTTTTGTGTAATATCTCCATAAATACGGAACGAATTCAATACGGAACCAACTCAAGGCCTATTATAAAGAACATAAAGATAGCAAAGGGCGAGTGGTCGCTGCGGTGGCGGATTGATCTTTAATTGGCGGTGTTGCCATCGAATGATGTCTTGTTATTACTGTTATTACTGCTACTATCTACTATTACTATTGTTACTACCAGTACCTATTATCATGTTGTACTGTAGTTCCCCAGACTATTGCTATTACTTACTATGATCATTACTATAAAAAATACTATTACTAATACTTAGTATTATCATTACTATTACTATTACTGTTACTAATACTATGTTTATATGTTTTTATTTGACAGGACTGCCCACCATTCATAGACATCACCACCAGTCCTGACCCTACTACACCCACCCCTACTACCACTCCTACACCCACTACTACCACTACTGAAGAAGTAACTGATCCTCCCACCGACCCCCCTACCACCACTACACCCCCTACTGAACCTACGACGACCCCCTCTATTGGCCCCACCACAACGAGGGACCCCAGCCTCAAACCCAACTGTGATGGAGTAGTAGATGGTACAACCTTCCCTCATAGTGACTGTAATAAGGTAAAGGAGACGTGGCAATACTGGGTTTGTTTATAGTGCAAAAATGTAAGATGGGAGACGTGGCAATACTGTGTTTGTTTATATTGAAGTAGAAGGGTAGTGGAGGGAGATGTGGCAATACTGTGTTTGTTGACAGTGAAGCAGAACAGTTAGTAGACAACAAAAGGAACAATAACATAATAATAATAATAATAATAACAATACTCTCCACAGTACTGGACAATAATATTAATAATACTAAAACTACTACTACTACAACTAATACTGCTAATAATAATAATAACAACACTACTACTACTACTACTACTACTACTACTACTACTACCACTACTAATACTACTACTACTCTCTTGAACAGTACTGGATGTGTCTAAATGGACAAGGTATCCTGGAGTTGTGTTCACCTGGTACACTTTGGGATCAGATACATAGCGTGTGTAACTGGGAGTCTGAAGTGGATACCAGTCATTGTAACCTGTGGGCCTGTGAAGTGGATAACACCTACTACCCACACCCTGATTGTGACAAGGTGGGTGGAAGTTAATTTAGGTTAGGGGGGACAGGCTTGGGTGTTGGGTGTGTGTTGGGTGGGGGGAGGGGAGACTGGGTTTAAGGAGGTTGTTGTTGTTGTTGTCTAGTGTTTAATTAAGGGAGTCATTTGCTTTTGTTATTGCATTGGATCTCTCTCTCTCTCTCTCTCTCTCTCTCTCTCTCTCTCTCTCTCTCTCTCTCTCTCTCTCTCTCTCACACACACACACACACACGAGTCATCATACACACACACACACACACAGCCCCCTCTACACACACACTACCTCCTCCTAATCCTACTGTATACAAACAAACACACACACACATTGAACAGTCACAAGCACTAATAAAGTATTCATGTGTGCTTGCTTCGAATACCAAGAGACAGTAAATAAATAAATAAATGCACAACAACAACAACAGCAACAACAACAACAAAAACATCTGCATTGGAAAAACTGTAAACTTATTAGTGGTGGTGACTGTACCCTTCTTTTTATTTTTTTCCTGTCCCTCTTTTCATTTTTTTTCCTTGTTTCTCTTTTAATTTTATTTTTTCCTTCCTGGTTGTTGTTGCTGTCACACCTCTCTATCTAACTAACACCTTTCTTTGGGGTTATAAATGACCTCGCTGTTTCAATCAATCAATCAATCACACCTCTCTTATCTATCACACACACACACACACACACACTAACAACCTCATACACAAACGTTTGATATACACACTGATATACACACACAATTTTGACACTGCAAGAGCCTAATCAACACCCACCCACACACACACACACACACTACACAACCTCTCTCTTTCAATCAATCAAATTAATATTACCTTCCTTTACCCCCTCTCAATCAATCCATTAATCCCTTCTTTACCACTTTCTTTCTCTTTCAATCCATTAATCCCTCCTTTACTCCTTTCTCAATCAATCAATCAAATAATCCCTCCTTTCTTTCTCTTTCAATCCATTAATCTCTCCTTTACCCCCTTTATTTCTCTTTCAATCCATTAATCCCTCCTTTACCCCCTTTCTTTATCTTTCAATCCATTAATACTTCCTCCCCCCTTTCTCTCCTCTCGTTGCAGTACTATCTCTGTAACCAAGGCGCCCCCCTGGTGGAGACGTGTGCAAACTGCCTCTTCTGGAACCAAAACATTCACCAGTGTACCAACCCTATGGATGTGGACACCTCAGCGTGTAACATCCCACAGTACTGTTTATAAAGAGGAAGATTATAACTTATTACACCACTATATAGCTGACTGCATCTCTCTACGGACTACGAGCTAAAAAATATTATTGTTATTGTTATTATTATTATTATTATTCAACTTATTACACCACTGCCTGCATTTCTCTCTAGGGACTACGAGTTAAAATATATTATTGTTATTATTATGAGTTACACCATTAGCTGCCTGCATCTCTCTAGGGACTACGAGCTAAAAAAATATTATTGTTATTATTATTATTATTCAACTTCTTAGACCATTGACTGCATCTCTCTAGGGACTACGAGCTAAAATATATCATTATTATTATTATTATAACCCTTCCTCCCCATCACAAAACATTAATGATTAGGAAATTTAAATATAAAGTGATTCATGACTTTATTAATATTATTTTATCTATCTATAATATATGTCATTAATTATTCAGTTTAATTAATCAGTCAATATAATATATATTTTATTGTTTTAGTCTCGATTCCAAAATGGATGATTAGGGGTTAATTTCATATTGGTTTGTAAATATGCAAACGAAAGTAACTTACACGTTTTATTGAATGACTTATATATATGGGTGAATTATTTAATGAATGTGTGTATATGTGTGGTGAGTAAACTATGCTTTGATTATTATTATCATTATTTATCATTATTAATCTAATTGTTTTAATGAAAAGATTTGGTTGTGAATGTGTATGCAATGTTTTTTTTTTCTTATTAGTCGTGTGTTAATGATTGTAACATTATCGGATTAAATAAAATATATATGTGATGTTATGATGTTAAAAGTGTGTGATTTTAAAACCTTGGTGTATTTTGTGTGTGTGTGTGTGTGTGTGTGTGTTTGTGTGTGTGTGTGTGTAGTGGTGGTGGTGGTGGTAGTAGTAGTGGTAGTGATAGTGGTGGTGAGAGTGATAGTGACAATAGTTATGGTGGTGATAGTAATAGTAGCTATGGTGATGCATGTAGGGATAGTAGTTATGATAGTGACAGTGGTTATGGTGATGGTAGTGATAGTAGTTATAGTGACAGCAGTTATGGTGATGCATGTAGGGATAGTAGTTATGATAGTGAGTGGTTAAGGTGATGGTAGTGATAGTAGTTATAGTGACAGCAGTTATGGTGATGGAGGTAGTGATAGTAGTTATGATAGTGATAGTGACAGTGATGGTGATGCATGTAGGGATAGTAGTTATGATAGTGACAGTGGTGGTGGTGATGGTGATAGGAGGGAGGGAGGGAGGGGAGGGGAGGGGAGGGGGGGGAAACACCCAACTTCCTGCCGTCCAATATCATCATTATACACATTTTTTGCTCTCACTCTGTGTGTGTGTGTGTGTGTGAGAGAGAGAGAGAAAGAGAGTCTGTCAGATATTCTGTGTGTGTGTGTGAGAGAGAGAGAGAGAGAAAGAGAGAGAGAGAGAAAGAGAGAGTCTGTCAGATATTCTGTGTGTGTGTGTGTGTGTGTGTGTATATAAGAGAGAGAGACAGAGAGAGACAGACAATCAGACAAACAAACAAACAAACAGACAGACAGAAAGCATACAAGTGTTGATTCAGTTTTGTGACCAGACCATATTAACTAGTTTTATATCCTTATCAATGTTAAAAAAAAATAAAAAATAACGTAGGAGCAAAAATGAACCTTGGAACACGCACAGAGAGAGTCGAGAGTTGCATGTATGTGTTTTGTCAACCCACGAACGACTGAATGTAAACAAAGAGACAATACATCAAACTAAAACATTATAATAGTATAAGAACATGTAAGTATATCACACACACACACACATACACACATATACACATGCAGCTTATCACATACATACATATACACATGCAGCATATAACACACACACACACACATATACACATGCAGCTTATCAAACTCATACATATACACACACACATACATATACACATGCATATGACACACACACACACACATACACACATCATCGACACATGCAGCATATAACACACACACACACACACACACACACACACACACACACATTCATTCTTTCCAATCACATGCAGATGAATAATAAAAGTGGAATGATGTGTCAGGGTTAAAATGGTTTTGTGTGAAATCATCTGTTTTGTGTGGAAATGGTTTTGTGTGAAATGTTGTGTTTTGTGTGCATGGAAATGGTTGAACAATGAATCATCCACGTATATTGTACCAAGGTCTATAGTATATGTAGTGCAAAAATATCAAAATAATATAAAAATACAGTATTGGCTGAATATATGTTTAACTTTTATGGGGGTAATTCACTTTTGTTACATTGGAGTGCCTTGATTCTTCCAAAGCAGTGATTCTTAACCTTTTTCAATATATACACCTCTTTCAAATCAGCAGTCAGTTCTCGCACCCCCTCATTGATGAAATATAAAAAATACTAAAAATACAAAGTTGATGTAATGTGTATTAATAACAAAACTACGTTATTTATATTTAATCTTCATTCATATAACTTACATTACAGAACACTGCTGAAGCAATTTTGTTTTTCAGGAAAAATATAACATGCGTATTTAATAATATATTTTGCTTTTTTACCAACACTAAACTTCCACCCTTATACATACATACACACATACAACAACAACAACAACAAAAAGTATAGAAAAGCGACGTGAGATTACCAGACAAAAATAAAAAGCGATAAAATATTGTCAAATAATTAAAAAAACTCATGTCGTGAAGTAACCAGACAAAAAAAATAGATAAAATATATAAATAATTAAATAGAACTCATGTCGTGAAGCAAACAGACGAAAAAATATAAATAGATAAAATATACAATTGAGAATATAACAGTAAAATATAAATAGATATAACAGTAAAATATAAATAGATATAATATACAATTGAGAATATACCAGTAAAATGTTAGCCTACTCACTACCAGTCAAAATATTACATGACACTAGTTTATCAATATTATATGTGTGTAGTGCTATGTGCTGTCACCCTCTTCCACCCCCCACCCCAAAAACCCCCCCAATCCAGGATGACATGTGTTGTGTAATGATGTGTGTCGGTCACTGACTTGATAACACACATGTACAGTTGTGTAAATAACTCCCTAACCTAACCTAACCTACAGTAACCTAGCCTAACCCAACCTAACCTAACCTAACCCAACCTAACCTATTTTAACCTAACCTAACCTAACCCAACCTAACCTAACCTAACCCAACCTAACCTATTTTAACCTAACCTAACCTACAGTAACCTAACCTAACCTAACCCAACCTACAGTAGCCTAACCCAACCTAACCTAACCTAACCCAACCTACAGTAACCTAGCCTAACCCAACCCAACCCAACCTAACCTAACCTACAGTAACCTAACCTAACCTAACCACACATGTACATTTGTGGAAATAACTCCCTAACCTAACCTAACTTAATCTAATCTAACCTAACCTAACTTAACTTAACCTAACCTAACCTAACCTATTTTAACATAAACTAACCTAACCCAACCTAACCTATTTCAACCTAACCTAACCTAACCCAACCTAACCTATTTTAACCTAACCTAAGCTAAGCATAATAATATACAGTAGGTAGTCACTATCATTTGAGTATTTTATCAACATAGCAGAATACATTATCATATATATACATCTCACTTAAATTATACATACTTTAAATATTATGTTATATACTATACTATATACACACACTTAAAAAAAAATACATACACACACTTCATCTTATGCATAAAACTCATTTACACATTATATACACATCACACTTCAATTATACACACACTTCAAATACCATAAACACACACTTCATCTTATAAATACATTACACATACTTCACTTACACACTTCACCTATAGACAAACATACATACACACACACAGACAAACAGAGAGAGAGAGAGAGAGAGAGAGAGAGAGGAACAGCAACATACACACACACAGACAAACAGATAGATAGAGGAAGAGCAACAGGAAGTGTAATAATTTCTCTGTGTGGTGGTGTGTGTGTGTGTGTGTGGGTGGTTGGTCACTGGGTGGGGTGCTACTGGTGACGCCCTTGTGTGTGTGTGTGTGTGTGTGTGTGATTATAGATATGTGTGTGTATGGGTGTAAGAGAGAGAGAGTGAATATAGATGTGTGTATGTCTGTGTGGATAATACATACATACACACTGGTTTATACAACTTTACCACACACACACACACACACATTGGCTTATCTAACTTTACACAAACAAGAAAAAAATGAATCATAAACACAGATACCTATAATAATATTTATAATAATAATAATAATAATAATAATAATAATAATAATAATAATAATAATAATAATAATAACAATAATAATAATAAAAACACTACTACTACTACTACTACTACTAATAATAATAATAATAATAATAATAATAATAATAATAATAACAATACTGCTACTATTTCTACTACTACTACTAATTATTATTACTATAATAATAACACTAACAGTACTACTACTACTACTACTAATAATAATAATAATAATAATAATAATAACAATAATAACAATAATAGACAATATTGCAAGGTATGTGTTGCATTGGTAACCAAATAAAGTGACCAATAATACCCAAACTGGCAACATGTAACTGGAAATGGCTATATAGTTAGTAATTGGTCCATGTTATTCTCAGTTACACCCCAAACCACTCATTGTGTATGTGTGTGTGTGTGTGTGTCTGTCTTTGTCTATGTCTGTGTGTATGACTCTTTTTCTGTGTGTGTGTGCGTGTGTGTGTGTGTGTTTTCTGTGTGTGTGTGTGTGTGTTGTAATTAAGACGTTATTATACACACACACACACACACATACACACACACACAGAGAGAGAGAGAGAGAGAGAGAGAGAGAGAGAGAGAGAGAGAGAGAGAGAGAGAATCCTTTTGTATTAAACATGTGAAAATATTGTGAGGAAACTTCAACGCTGCATCACAAACAACGACAACAACAAACAAAGCTCTGAAAATAACAATAACAACAATAATAACAATAACTATAATAAAAACAATAACATTAATAATAATAACAATAAAAACAACAACAATAACAATATCAACAACAATAACAATAATACTAATCAATCCAACTCTTACACAGGCAAAAAAATAAACCAAACCAAAAACCAAAAGCATTCCTAATACAAACAACAACAACAACAACAACAACAAGTGAAAAAAATAAACAAACAAATAAAAAAATCCCTAGAAAATACTCGTGAAAAAAAAAATACAAAATAAATATAAAGACACTGAGATAAAAGTCGAGTGTAATAAAGTGTAAATAAGTGTTTTTGTAAAGTGTGTATAGTGTGTTTTTGTAAGTGTTGGTGGTGTTGGTGTTGGTGTTGGTGATGATGTTGTTGGGGGTGGTGGTGATGGTGGTGGTGTGGTGTTCGTGGGTGGAGAATACGTGGGCACATCCTCTCTGGGAAAAAGGTGAGTGTCGGTGTGGGTGTGGGTGGGAATTTTTTGGTGTGTGTTAGTGTGTGTGTGAGAGAGAGAGAGAGGGGGAGGGAGAGAGTGTGTGTGTGTGTGTGTGTGTGGATTAGGGTCTGTGTGTAAGAGAGAGAGAGAGAGAGAGAGAGAGAGAGAGAGAGAGAGAGAGAGAGAGAGAGAGAGAGAGAGAGAGAGAGAGAGAGAGAGAGAGAGAGAGAGAGAGAGAGAGAGAGAGAGAGAGTGTGTGTGTGTGTGTATGTGTGTGGATAAGGGTCTGTGTGTTTGTGTGTGCAAGAGAAAGTGTGTGTGTGGATATGGGTCTGAGAGAGAGAGTGTGTGTGTGTGTTTGTGAGAGAATAGATAAGTGTCTGTGAATGAGAGAGAGAGTAGATAAATGTGTGTGTGTTGTACTTACGTATAAATTATAGTCGAGTTTGGTCACTTCTTAAGAGTGTGTGTGTGCATGCATGAGACAGACACACAGACAAAAACACACACACACACAGACAGAGACACAGAACAGACAAAAAGACAGACACACACAGAGAAACAAAGAGGCAAAGAGAGACACATAGACACACAGAAACAAACAGACAGACACACACAGACAAAGAGACAGAGAGAGAGAGTCACACACACACACACACACACACAGAATATAACACAAACAATAACAAATAATAATACTGCAACAAAATATACCAAACCCCTATTTATTACCACCAGCAGAAGCCTACCAAATCCACATACCAACAAGTCCACCCCAAGAACATGACCAAAGTGGAGGTGTTGGTGTTGGTGTTGGTGTTGGTGAATGTGTGTTCCAGCGATACGAGGTGCAGGGACGTAGTGGGGCGAGGCAGCTGCTGTGGGGTGAACCTATGCCTCGTTGTCTGAGTGGGGTCCGGCCTCCTAAAGTTTACAAGGGGGCAGTGAAGGCGTGTAGGAAGGAGGTAAGAATGTTTGTGTAAATAAGATGTGTTATATTATAGTTGGGTAATTAATTTTGTTGTGGGTGTTTTGAAAGGATAGTAGTAGTAGTAATATTTGTTGTAGTAGTGGTGGTGGTAGTAGTGGTTGTGGTAGTAGTAGTAGTAGTAGTATTTGTTGTAGTAGTAGTGGTGGTAGTAGTAGTATTTGTTGTAGTAGTGGTGGTGGTAGTAGTGGTGGTGGTAGTAGTAGTGGTAGTTTTGAAGGGGGACTGTTGATAGTGATAACAATAATAATAGTATTAGTAGTAGTAGTAGTTGTAGTAGTAGTAGGCCTAGTAGCCTAGTAGTAGTATTAATTATCCCTAACTATGATACTATAAAAGAGATATGCTATTCGTATACTGAGGTAGCCTACTACTATAAGTGTGTGTTTCCTAGCACAACACACACACACACACACACACACACACACACACACACACACACACACACCAGTTAATGGGAATACAATTAATAGTGTTGGGAAATCTGAACTAACCAATTCCTCCAAACTATTCCATACAACAGAACACCATTATATTTTGTTCCTCTGGTCCTGTTTCCTGGCATACTGTGGAGGAATCAAGACAAAGTGAATATTACCTCCTTTATTGTTTTCTACAGGTCAGAAAACAACTCTTCTCAGTTCACCTCAAGAAGAAAATGGACCTCCTCAGCTCAGAACTCGTCACAGGTAAACACACAAACACACAAACTCAGCTCAGAACTCGTCACAGGTAAACACACAAACACACAAACACAGCTCAGAACTCGTAACAGGTAAACACACAAACACACAAACTCAGCTCAGAACTCGTAACAGGTAAACAAACACACACACAAACAAACAAACCCACACACACACACACACGCAAGTACGTACACACACACACACACACAAACCCACACACACACAAACAAACACCCACACCCACACACCTACTATATGGAAGGAGCTTGTTTCGTGGCATGGTCAGGAGGAATCAGAAGCCTCCAGTTTACATACACGATCACAGGGTCCATAAATGGGTAGTAATTAAAGTGTTGGTACAAATAAAAATAACAATAACAATAATAATAATAATAAATAAATAAAATATAAATGCACTATATCATAACATAAAACAAAAATCCCCAATATAGAGTATTATAATATGAATGAATGAATGTATGTTATTTGTGGCGCAGGAACGGTGACACGAGTGGTACAATGTGAATGAATGAATGTTTTTATTTGTGGGACAGGAACGGTGACACGAGTGGTACAATGTGTGGCTGAGAGACTTGAGTTGGTGGGTGAGGATGGTTCACTCGACACCAACGCACTCCTTAACTTGGCTGACAAGATGAACGCCAGGGATAAGAGGGTGAGTAAACTGTATTGAGGTCTAGTATGTATAACCTAACTGATTCTCTCTTGTTTTGTTCATGTTCACTAATAACTCACGAGTCATATAATCTGGCCACAATAGTTAGTTTATAATAATTATGTTGCTTATATATTTTTTTATAGCATACTAGCCATCTAAAACAGTTATCACACTTATTTACTCCGTTTTCTGTCCATCATTCCTCCGTCCTGTGGTCAAACTAAAGCCTCCTACGTCCTCCAACTCGTTTTATGAGGTGTAGATGACAACGGGAGATCTGAGCCAGACAAATTTATCTCTAGATCAGAGGATGATGGACGGAAAACGGAGTAAAGAAGTGTGATAAACCCATAACCTAACATGGAGATGGAAAGAAGGAAATATCATTGTGTCAAACTGTACCGCGGTATACATTTACGCAGTCAGCCATGCACGCACACAATAACTCAACTGATTGTATTATTCTCTAACAATGTTCACAACCATACAATAAAAAAATAAACAAAATACTATAAATCCTCTACCACCAGAAAAAAATATTGCCTCCAACTGTACTCATTCACTTACATTTACACACGATAACTCAACTGATTATATTATTCTCTAACAACGTTCACAACCATACACAACTCTACAATCCACAATCCCCAGCCCACCAGAGTCGAAGCCAGAGATTTGAAGTAGATTGTTTCTGGACTAACTTACAGCCCAGAAAAAACATCACAAAGACACACACACACACTCAAACACACATTTCGAACCAATTAATGGAGGCTTTAAGTGGGTTGTCATCTAAAAATCACGTGCTCCAATACAAAATACAACCCAATATATATACAGTACTACCAAGCAAAACATAGCAACACTTCATCTTACCGTAATATTTTCACAGAAGGCCTTGTACCTACGAGCAATGGTTCGGACGTGTACTAACAACACCACCTCCACCAATGCCACACAGGTACAGTACTCCACACTGGTTTATTTCATTTATTTATCTATTTATTTCACTATTTATAAGGCCTTTCTGTATCTATATTATCATCGTACGGCCTCTACAGTGTTCTAAATATATCCAGTCAACTTTCCATGAAGTTTGTGACACGATAAACAACGAAATTATTAGAAAATAAGAAGTGGCACTAAAGGAGATACAGCTTTGTTTACACTCGAGTTTTGTGGGGACGACGAGCCCATAATATTTACCTTTTGTTTACAGAATCTATATAACCTGGCAATAATAATTCTCATGTGCTTTTTTATTATTTTAAGTGGTCTAGAGTTTGTTATTTTATTTACAAGATAATTTTTCCTTCGTGTTGCCATAATGATCATGTATTTTGTTTTTCTTCTTATGACTAAATCGAAGCCAATAATAAAAATAACTATTTACTGTTACTTCTCTCTTCTTAAGTTGTTAAAAATTCTCAAAGTTTCTATACTGTATTTAGTTTTCATTGTTATTTTATGTATGAGATTATTCTATACTTCCACCTTAGTTCTCTTTGGGTAGATTATAAAAGAGAATGTAAATATTTAGGGGTAACTTAATAAATTTACTCATCCTAACTTTCGTGTGTGTGTGCATGTATGAATGCGTGTTTGTGCTTACTTCCGTGTTTGTGTGTATGTGTTTCCGTTTGTATGTGTGTGTGTGTGTGTTTCCCTGTGTGTGTGTGTGTGTGTGTGTGTGTGTGTGTGTGTGTGTGTGTGTGTGTTATATGAATACGTGTTTGTGCTTACTTCTTTGTGTGTGTGTGTGTTACATGAATGCGTGTTGGTGTTTGCTTCCGTGTGTGTATGTGTGTGTGTTTCGTATGGTGCTTACTTCCATGTGTATATGTATGTGTGTGTTACATAAATGCGTGTATGTACTTATTTCTATGTGTGTATGTGTGTGTGTGTAATGTGTGTGTGTGTTTCTATGTGTGTGTATGTGCTTACTTCCACTTGTGTGTATGTGTGTGTGTTTCTATGTGTGTGTATGTGCTTACTTCCGTGTGTGTGTAATGTGTGTGTGATTCTATGTGTGTATATGTGCTTACTTCCACGTGTGTGTATGTGTGTTTCTATGTTTGTATATGTACTTACTTCCACGTGTGTGTATGTGTGTGTATATGTACTTACGTCCACGTGTATGTATGCGTGTGTGTGTTACATAAATGCGTGTATGTACTTACTTCCACGTGTATGTATGTATGTGTATATACTGCAGCAACTAGTGGAGGTGGGCGAGTGTGTATCAGAGGGAGCGAGGGAGGTTTGTGAACAGAGAGCAGCCTTGGTCACACGATGGTTACAAGCTGAGGAACATAAGGAACCCTGTCATGATGTACAGGTTGATGCACAGGTCAGTAATTTAATGTTTGTTGTGGTAGTGCTAGTGGTTGTTGTTGTTGTTATATTAGTAGTAATAGTAGTAGTAGTGGTGGTGGTAGTAGTTGTTGTTATAGTAGTAGTAGTGGTGGTGGTAGTAGTAGTTGTTGTTATAGTAGTAGTAGTTGTTGGTGTTGTTGTAGTTGTTGTTTAAGTAGTAATAATAGTTCATATCATACAGTAAAACCATATTCACAAAAATGTCCTTCACCTGACATAAAAATAATCATAGAAAACAATAATATTCACACACGTACGATAATCATAAACAACACCGACAGCTGTAACATTAATTAACATGCCTTCGTTTCATCACCACCATTTGTCTGATCTCGTCTCTTCCCCCCTTTTCTTTTCTAACCCACAGCCCCTAGAAGCCTGTAGTGAGTGTGCCCAGCAGTTGGGAGTGAGTTATGCTGTCTGTGGTGAGTTTTATAGTACTGAACTGTATATTATTGACGTTTTATTTGTGAGTTTTTGGTTGGAATTATCGTACTCTTTTTGTGTGTATGTTATGTTTTTGTTTTTTCAACGGGTTCATGCGGGGTTTATAAATTTTTTTTTTTTAGTGTGTGTGTATGTGTGTGTGTTTCAATTGTTTTTTATATCCTGGTGTGTGTTGGTGTGTGTTTTATGGTTTGTGTGTGTGTTCAATTACATTTTACAGCTATGTGTGTGTTTCTGTGTGTGTTCTTGCTTTTTATAGCCTATAGTGTGTGTGTGTATGTGAATTGCTTCTTATATCCTTGTGTGTGTGGGTGTGTGTGTTCAATAACTTCAATTTTTTTCATAGCCTAAATTTAGTGTGTGTGTGTGTGTGTGTGTGTTCAATTTATTTTTATAACCTGACGTGTGTGTGTGTGAGAGAGAGAGAGAGTACATGTAATTTCTCTTTTCTCTCATTCACTATCACAGGTTTGGAAGATGAAGTGGATGGTGTGAGTGGTGGAAGAAGGAACAACAGGAGAGGAACACAACGAGTTACTGAAGAGGTAATGTACTACTATTATTATTATATATTATTTGTATGTGTGTGTGTGTGTGTGAAACCTTCTCGTGTGTGTGTGTGTGTGTGTGATCTTTTCATGTGTGTGTGTTTGTGTGTGTGAAAGCCTTCTCGTGTGTGTGTGTTGTATGTGCATGTGTGTGTGTGTGAAACTTTAATAGGCTGTAAATGAAACGTGATAGCATTTAGTCTTTATCTGCTTCTTCTGACCAATGTTTCTTTTATTACGTGTGTGTGTGTGTGTGTGTGTTTGAAACTTTAAAGGCTGTAAATGCATGAAACGTGATTACATTTAGTCTTCTGCTTCTCCTGACCAATATTTCTCTTTATGTGTGTGTGTGAAACTTTAAAAGGCTTTAATTAAACGTGATTACATTTAGTCTTCTGCTTCTCCTGACCAATGTTTCTTTACGTGTGTGTGTGTGTGTGTGTGTACAGGAGGAGTGGAAGGTTCGTGTGTGTACCAGTGAGAAGATGGGATGGTTCACGTCAGAGGAAGGGTTCGACTTTGAGGCCGTGAGTGACACCATCGCTAACTTTACCGGATGGGACGATATTCAAGAGGTGAGTTGTGTGTGTGTGTGTGTGAGAGAGAGAGAGAGAGAGAGAGAGAGAGAGAGAGAGAGAGAATGTGTGTGTGTAGTTGTGCTGTGTTATATGTCCAGTCACGTGTACTGTGTTATAATATGTTATTCTGTATTATATTTCATGTCACGTATCCTATGTTATATTTCTCATCACGTGCCCTGTGTTATATATCATGTCACGTGTACTGTGTTAATATATCTCCTTGTGGTGTAACGTAACAGGAGCTTGGTAACGTGACAGAGGGTGTGTGTTTATATTACCCTGTGTTATATATCTTGTCACGTGCCCTGTGTTATATATCATGTCACGTGTACTGTGTTAATATATCTCCTTATGTGGTGTAACGTAACAGGAGCTTGGTAACGTGACAGAGGGTGTGTGTTTATATTACCCTGTGTTATATATCATGTCACGTGCCCTATGTTATATATCATGTCATGTGCCCTGTGTTAATATATCTCCTTGTGGTGTAACGTAACAGGAGCTTGGTAACGTGACAGAGGGTGTGTTGGAGTGTGGTACCGAGTATGGTGGTGATGCTCAAACACAGGCAATGTTATGGTCAGCATGTTTCCTACCCAGACTATTCAACACGTGTGGCTTCAGGAGTGAGTATATAGAAGTGCGGTTTGTTTTTGTTATTGTTGTTGTTGTTGTGGTGGTGGTAGTGGTTGTTGTTGTTGTTGTGGTGGTGGTGGTAGTAGTAGTGGTGGTGGTAGTAGTAGTAGTAGTAGTGGTGGTGGTGGTGGTGGTAGTATTAGTAGTATTAGTAGTAGTAGTGATGGTGAATAAATTTCTATAAACCTTTGTTTGTGTTGTAGTGTAATATGGATGGATTGCACCGTAGACTTTATCATGCTATTTGTATTATTTTATCACTTGTTACTTTATCTACTTTTGGTTCATTGGAGCAGTCTTAATTTTGTATAGTTGTTATTATTATTATTATTATTATTATTATTATTATTATTATTATTATTAACAGGTAACCTCACTACGCTCTTTTTCCCCGGTTTCCCGCGTAAAATGGACCGCGAAATTCGACGTGTGCTGTTGGAGAAACTGCAACTGGACGACGACGATGACGACGACGACGAGGTGGACGAAGCTGATGCCGAAATGGTTGATGGTGGGTTATTTTTTATTTATAGTTTATTTCTAGTATTATGTTTATTTATATATTTCTCTCTTCCTTATATGAATCAGAGACAAAAAATATATATATATATATATAATTGTATACCATCTTTAAATATAAATAAATAAATTAATAAACAAAAGTAACTCACACACACACACACATGGAAGAATCAATTTAATATAATAGTTATCTAAAATTCGTCAAAAAAAAAAAAAATCGTGCCGTTGAAAATATTGTAAATAATGTTTGGTCGTCATTGGGTCACGTGGGTTTGTTTACATTTGGTCACCCCTTCTTGTTTCTTCCCTTCGTCAGCGGGACTACTGGAGGAGGCGACGGTACTGACGGTGCTACAGGGCAAGAACAAACCTGGAGACAAGATGGAGAGTGAGGTGGAGGAGGAGGTGGAGCAGGTGGAAGAAGGGGAGGTGGAGGGAATGGAGGGGGAAGTGACTAGCTTGGAGGGTGAAGTGGAAAGAGTAGGGGAAGAGGGAGAAAAGATGGTGGATGAAGAAGTGGAGGAGAAGGTGGAAGGGATGGTGGTGGATGGAGGAGTGGAGGAGGAGAAAGTGGATGAAGGAGTGGAGGAGGAGGTGGCTGAGGAAGTGGAGAGGGAGGTAGCTACTTTGAAAGAGGGTGAAGAGGATGAGGAGGGGTTGGAGGAGGGAGAGAGAAAGACAGATACAGGTGGAATAAAGAGACATGTGGAAGGGATGGAAGCATTGGTGATGGAGGTGGTGGAAGGGGTGGATGGAAACACGGAAATGAAGATGCAAGAATTAAAGACAGTGGTGGAATGTAATGTGGAAGACGAGGTGGAAGGAGTGGAAGCCGAGGTGATAGGAATTACACGGGGAAGGAAAATGGAAGAACTAAAAATGATGATAGAAGAAGAAGTGGAGGGTGAGGGGGTGAAGGAGGAAAGTTTGGAGGGTGAGGGGGTGAAGGAGGAGGGTTTGGAGGGTGAGGGGGTGAAGGAGGAGAGTTTGGAGGGTGAGGGAGTGAAAGGGGAGGGTTTGAAGGGTGACGGTGTGAAGGAGAATAATTTGGAGGCCGAGATTACGAAAGGAGAGAGTTTGGAGGGTGAGGTAGTGAAGGGCGAAGTCTTGGAGATGGAAAACAATACACAGATAGATTTGTTGAGGAATGACAGTTTGGGCAACAATACGATGATGGAGAATTACCAAGTGGAGGAGGAGGGCGAGGTGGAGGAGGAGGGCGAGGTGGAGGAGGAGAGAGTGGTGGAGGAGGGCGAGGTGGAGGAGGAGAGTGGGGTGGAGAAAATGGAAGCAGAATATGACAACAATAATAACAGCACGGATAATGTGGAAGAGGAAATGGTGGAGAATGTGGAAGGGGAAATGGTGGAGAATGTGGAAGAGGAAATGGTGGAGAATGTGGAAGGGGAAATGGTGGAGGAGGAGAGAGTAATGGAGAAGATGAAAGTGGAGAATGACAACAATAACAACAGCACGGAAAATGTGGAAGGGGAAATGGTGGAGGAGGTGGAGAATGTGGAAGAGGAAATGGTAGAAGCCTTCACATCCACCTACACAGACGACCACCAACAACACAATGACAACAAAACAGCCCAAATGAAGGTAAGGAAGGAGGTCTGTATGTGATGATTCCTCCAAACTATGCCACGAAACAGATCCCCTATTAGTTTATTACTATAGACCATAAGCAAGTGAAGTATGTGTAATTAAGTAATTAGTGGGGTGTTTTTTGTGACTAAAATGTCCTCTGTCCCCCCTCGTGTACGTCCACTTTCCGTGTGAGAATTCCTGGCGCTGTAGGTGGTCACATGACAATTTGTATAGCCCGACAGACAAACAAAGTCTCTTCATTTATATATATAGGTTAGTACCATAGCATTGAGGTGATCTGTTGTTGTTTTCTGGCATAATTAGTTAAGAGGAATCAGTAGCCTTTCAATTTACCATAAAAAAAAGTTGTTCTCCACTTACTTTTATCATCTATATTTTCATTATTTTTTTTACCTGGTCCTGGAGAGAAAAAAAAAATGTTTTGATTCTCTTCTAAGTAAATGTGACCTTTTTATATACTCGTTTGGAGTACATAGATACATACATACAAACCTTTATTACGATCTTAAATAATCAAATTAACCTCTCTCTCTATCTCTCTCTCTCTCTCTCTCTCTCTCTCTCTCTCTCTCTCTCTTCTGCAGGAACCCGGAGGAAACGACACTACTGAAGGCTCCTCCTCTTCCTCCTTCAGTAGCGACGACGAATCAGAAGACTTCATCACCACCACCATCAGCCCAGAACCTGATACGACGGAGGCCATGAAGGAGGTGGAGGAGGTGATGGTAATGGAGGGGGAAGAGGAGGAGGGAAAAAGGATGGAGGAAATGGTGAAGGTGGAGAAGGGAGAGAAAAAGATGGTGGTGGAGGGAGGGGGGGAAAAGGGAGAGAAGGGAGATAAAAAGACGGTGGAGGGAGAGGGAGAGGGGGAGGAGGGAGAGGGAGAGGGGGGGAAGGGAGAAAAGATGGTAGTGGTGGTGGAGGAGGGAGAAGTGGAGGGATCGGGAATGAAAGAGGGGGAGGAGGGGGAGGGGGAAATGAAGATGGAGAAAGAAGTGGTGGAGGTGGAGGAAGGAGTGGTGGAGGGGTCGGGAATGAAGGAGGAAAAGATGATGGAGGAAATGGTGAAGGTGGAAGGGGAGGAGGAAAAGGTGGAGGAGGGGTCAGGAGTGGAGGAAGGAGTGATGGAGAAAATGGTGGTGGAGGTGGAGAAAGAGGGAGAAAGTACTGTATTGGAGAAGGAAAGGGAGGAAGGAGAGGTGGAGAAAGAGGGAGAAACTGTGGTGGAGAAGAAGGAAGGGGAGGAAGGGGTGATGGAGAAAGAGGGAGAAACTGTGGTGGAGAAGAAAGGGGAGGAAGGGGTGATGGAGAAAGAGGGAGAAAGTACTGTATTGGATAAGGATGAGAAGGAAGGTGAGATGGGAGAGCTAACCACAACAACAGATACAATGACTGTAGAGGGACAATACACAACCCCAGACCTGAATAATGAAGATATATACATTACCACACAACTCTCTCCCCTTCAGTAGTAAGATGGGTTTGATTGGGGAATGACTCTCTCTCTCTCTCTCTCTCTCTCTCTCTCTCTCTCTCTCTCTCTCTCTCTCTCTCTCTCTCTCTCTCTCTCTCTCTCTCTCTCTATATATATATATATATATATATATATATATATATATATATATATATATATATATATATATATATATATATATCTTTCAATCTTTCTATCTATCTATCTATCAATCAATCTATCTATCTATCTATATCTATCTATATCTATCTTTCAATCTATCTATCTATCTATCTTTCAATCTCTCTCTCTCTCTCTCCTTCAGTAGTGAGAGGGCATTAATGAAATCAAATACTCTCTCTCTCTCTCTTTCTCCTTCAGTAGTCAGAGGGCATTGTAGACTATAACAAGGTAATGACATTGTATCACTCCAGCACTTGTTCCTATAATCACCACATGTTTAATCAGTTTAGGGCTTCCACTAACTTACTACTACTACTACTACTACTACTACTACTACTACTACTACTACTACTACTACTACTACTACTACTACTACTACTACTACTACTATTACTACCACCACTACAACTACTACTACCACTATTACCACCACTTCTACTACCACCACCACTACTACTACTACCCCTACTACTATCACTTCTACCACTACCCCCACTACCATTTCTACTACTACTTAAGGACTCTGTGATCGTGTATTAAAATTGGAGGCTTCCGATTCCTCCTGACCGTGCCACGAAACAAGCTCCTTCCATATAGGTGTGTGTGTGTGTGTGTTTCGTGGCAATATTTGAAGGACTCGTTTATCTCCAATTTTCTGACTACCTACATCACAGGGTCTCTTATTTTTGGTACATTGGAGTGCCTTGATTCCTCCAAAGTATGTCAGGAAACAGATCTATAGTAGTTTGTTATGGTGGAAGTACACTGTTGGTAAATCTGGAGCAAATGTTTCCTCCATACTATTCCAGGCAACAGGATACCATTATATTATTTGTTTTCATCTGGGTCTGTTTCCTGGCATACTGTACTTTGGAGGAATCAATGTGCTCCAATCTTTCAAAAGTATGTTGTTTGGAATAGTTTGGAGGAATCAGTTGTCTCCGGATTTACCAATACTGTACTTCCCTCTTAACAATAGAACACAACATAGTTAATACCTACCTAAGTAAAACTATCTGCTAACTTACATAATTATCATCAAGTTAAAACTACAGTACAGTAAACTTTTTTTTCGTTTTTTTTCTTAAATTTCGTACCCCACCTAAAAAATAGTCACTTTAACGGACTATTGGTTTTAACGGACACCATCTCCCCTGTTAGTCCAAAAAAACTTACGTACCAATTAACTTTAACTAAGGTAACTAACCAATTAACCATTTAACTTTAACTAACTATCTAACCAATTAACCATTTAAATTTAACTAGCTAACCAATTAACCTTAGCTAAATTACTAACCAATTAATTTTAACTAACTGATTGAGCTTAACTAACAAACTAACCAAGTAACTCTTAACCAATTACCATAACTTTAACTAACAAACTAACCAATTAACCCAAACCAAGTATTGTAACTTTAACAAACAAACTAACCAATTAACTCTTAACCAATTACTGTAACTTTAACTAACAAACTAACCAATTAACCCTAACCAATTATTGTAGCTTTAACTAACAAACTAACCAACTAACTAATTTCTAACAAACCAATTAACTATGACTACAGTACCTGCTAAGGAACTAACACATACTAACCAACCCATTAAACAAATCACTATCAATGCTTATTACACTAAATAATAAAGGACCATGTATTATTATTATTATTATTATTTTTAGTACGGTATAATTATGATATGAAATGAATACTCGTGTGGATTTGATGTTTCCGGCCTTTTTATTTGGCGAGAAAAGTTAACGATATATTATGAAATTAAAAGATAATGGTGAGTCTCTGTCATTCGTTAAACAAGGATATCGTTTATCACAACAAGTTTGGATACATCAGTCTATTCTCAAACATTCACTGCAGGGAACATAAGAATGATTTCCTATCTGTCACGTTAATGAAGCACTGAAAGAAAAAATAAAATACAGTACAGTATATATGTTATAAAAAAAATTGGTGTGTCTATATTATTCTGTCTATGTAAAGAATATACGTAGTGGAATACTGTTTAATTAATGTTTCTGTATTTTGTCCATGTAAACAGCAATAAATTTGAGGTTTCAGTGCTGTATTTTGTATTCTATTTACTGTATGTAAACCAGATTCTAGCATAAAATTATACAGAAGTGTTGTTCATGTATTCTCTGTAGGCAAAACAGAACATACAGTATTATTATTTGTTTGTATTTTTCCCTGTAAACAATAAACTAGAATAAACTGCAGTGTTCAAGATTTTAGCCTTGTACTAAAAAAGAAAAACAGTTTCCTAAATACTGTATCCTAGAATCCTATTACAGTACTGTACTATAGGCTATCTTAAATATTGATTCTATAACACACTATTACAATACTTTTTATATAATGTTAAATAATGATGACACAGTGCTCAATTCTTTTAGCTCTTAAAATTGGACCTTTCAAGATTATATTCAGAATTACCATTAGTACATGTATATGAATTTAAGCAGAGGTCACCAGATGTTAAGTTTTATATAATTCTCAAGTTTGCTTTTCATTCCTCTGTCCTCATTAAAAAATAAAAGTAACAATTTATATAATTCTCAAGTTTGCTTTTCATTGCTATGTTCTCATTAAAAAATAAAAGTAACACGTTTGATGTAATTCGCAAGTTTGCTTTTCTTTCCTGTTCTTATTAACAAAAAACACAACCGATGATTAAAAAAAAGTTCCCCGACTCATTACTTAGCCTCCCAATATTCACACAAACAGCTGACCAGGAGTTGTTGAAAAGTCTATGTACAACTATGAAAGGAAGGAAGGATGGATGGATGGATGTACAGTATGTATGGCTCGGTACTGAAGTTGTCTCAATGTGATACGACACCCACTGCTTTTAATGTATTTCCTTCAGTCTAGTCAATGTGTATCAATAGTGTGGCTGGTGGTATTGGGATGTATAGTAGTTTGTGATATAAATTGTGTGTTTATTCGATGTTTTAGGGAATGGTGGTGTCGACGATTGACTCCGCAGATGCGATTCATTATCACAACACACTTGCCACCACATTTAGACTTTGAGTTTGACGTCGGTAGGTGAAGTAACACATTGAAACAACTGTACAACAAAAGCAGTCTTTCATGTTTGCAGAGTTATTATTCTTACATCATTTTTTATATATATTACACCAATACCACCTCACAGCAGCGGCGGCGAGAACTGACGTAGGCGCTGCTGGAGTGAACGAGGGAAGGGAGGCCACATTCCTGTATTCAAACCCGAAGGAATGGCGAGTAAAGATTAGGGTGGCATTATCAAACCAAACTTCTAAAAGGCTTTTCGTCGCTAAATTCACATTGGAAAATAATAGGAACTGAGCGAGGAAGAGAACTTTTTTTTTTCACGAATATTAAGTTTAATAATACCAGCCTTAGTATTACGAGGCTCATTACACCGACTAAGGGTCATTCATATTCAAGAACGTTTGGGGTGCATACGAACGATGGTGTGTGGTACCGGCACGATGGCTCCATAGACAAACAACAGAACCGTCATACAGTACCAACCACACCATCGTAAACACCACGGATGATCATGAATACGGCCCTAAGGTAGTACACTGTTATTATCAAGCTGTCTTTTGAGCATTGTGTGAAGGAATTAGATTATTAGGGTATAAGTTAACCTCGTATTAAATTTTGTAAGCACTTTTATATTATTCCTTCCCTTTGATTATCCTACCAGAATACGGCCCCACATCCCCGTATAATAATCCGTGACTGTCCATTCACACTGTACACAACAACTTGGTCCAACTTAGAGGAGGAGGAGTGGACCGTTGGAAAGCTGGACGAACGGACAGTCATCGTTTGTTTGTTTACCTGCGGGATAAAATTATGAATGGATGAGGATTTGTGAAAGAGAAAACATTTAATGGGAGTATGATAGGTAGAGTCACATGCTACAAGAGAGAGAGAGAGAGAGAGAGAGAGAGAGAGAGAGAGAGAGAGAGAGAGAGAGAGAGAGATGATAAATTCTATAAAACATGTAAATATAACATCAACTTATTAGGATATCAAATTTAAGGGGATGCAGGAATAGGGAGACAGGCTTGGGGGGTGCGGGAATACGGGACAAGCTTTCTACCCCCCCAAGCCTGCCCCCTATTACCGCACCCCCTTAATTAAGATACTAGCTGCTAATACCAAGAAACTATATTCCACTTGATATCAAACTCTGACTAAAGTAATTATGTGACTAGTTGTTCCTTTGTCTCGTCCCTCACCTTATTCCTTCCTTCCTTAGGCCTGGAGACCGATTTTCTTGAGACATTCTTGGTGAGCTTCCAGTAATGCAGCACAGTTGGTTTCACCGTTCTCTGTCACGCTGCATAAAACAAAACACAGTTACATTATCATTATTATTATTATTATTATTATTATTATTATTATTGTTATTATGAGTAGTAGTGGTAGTACTACTACTATTATCGTAGTAGTAGTAGTAATAGTAGTAGTAGTAGTTGTAGTAGTAGTAGTAGAAGTAGTAGGAGTATTATTATTATTATTTTTATTATATTATTATTATTATTAGTAGTAGTAATTGTTGTAGTAGTAGTCAAAGGTAATAGAATATAGTTTATTATCCTTGGTAGTAGTACTAGTAGTAGTAGTAGTATCTTTATAACTATGACTATCCTACCACTAATACTACTACAACAACTAATAAGATTATGACTACTACTACTACTACTACTACTACTTTACTCCCACCACCATCAATATCATAATCATAATCATCATCATCATAATGAGTAACTTTTCATCTAAACACTTTCCATCATAACAACAAGGAAGGCAAGTCATGAGTGTAATAAAACAAATCTGACCTGGCTCGAGTCACCTAGAGAGAATAAAAAAAAATGTGTCAAGGTAACTGGTATATATATAAGAGTAATTGATAACCTCAGTCTAGTGTCATGGGTTATCTGAAAGGGGACACACGTACACATACATATACAAGTGATATCTCTCCCATACCTTACACAACACATTGATAACAACATATGTATAGGCTACCTACCTCCTTCACCTCTCTCTCTGTATGTGTGTGTGTTTGTGTGTGTGTGTATTCTGTAGCTGAGTATGTGTGTGTGTGTGTGTGTGTGTGTGTATTCTGTAGCTGTGTGTGTGTGTGTGTGTGTGTGTGTGTGTGTAGTTTGAGGTCAGAATGATATGTGTTGGTTTATACATGAAAGAAAATGTTTAGGTTCGTGTGTGTGTGTGTGTGTGTGTGTTGGGAACATTAAAAACTACACCCACACACACACACATATATATATAACTGTTGTAACCTATATATGTCCTTGTTGGTAGGTAGGTAGGTAGGTAGGTAGGTAGGTATATAGGTTAAGAGGTAGGTAGGTAGGGTAAGAGGTAAGTAGGCACGTAGGTATGTTGATATGAAGGTTGGAAGTGGGTAGGTAAGGCAAGAGGTAGGTAGTAATGATATTGGTAGGTAGGTTGGTAGGTAGGTAGGTAGGTAGGTAAATTTGGAGGTATGTTGGTAAGTAGTAAGGTAGGAAAGGTAAGATGTAGTTAGTAGTGATATTGGTAGGTAGATAGTTAGTTAGGTTGATTGGTAGTAAGGTAGGTAGGCAGGTAAGTAGGTAAGTAAGTATGTTGGCAGGAAGGTAAGAAAACAAGTATATATGTTGGTAGGTTGGTAAGTAGGTAAGGTAGGTTGGTTGGTATGTTGGTAGTCAGGTAGGTAAGTTAAGAGTGATTTTGGTAAGTAGGTAGGCATTTTGGCAGGATGGTAAGTAGACAGGTAAATATGTTGGTAGGTTGGTAAGTAGGTAAGGTAGGTAGGTAAGGTAACCCTAGTTTATGCTATAAGGAAGAAGTCGATGTATTCTCTCTCTCTCTCTCTCTCTCTCTCTCTCTCTCAACATGTGTTTTGTCATCACCACAGCTGTACCCTACCCCTGTGTGTGTGTGTGTGTGTGTGAAAAGTACCTAACACACACACACACACACACACACACACACACACAGGAAGACAGCAAGTTAGACAAGTATTATAAGTTGACATAAATACTTAGCAACCCTGACAGATGTGTGTGTATGTGTATGTGTGTGTGTGTATGTGTGTGTGTGTGTGTGTATGTGTGTGTGTGTATCCTTCAATAGCACATAAAAGGTCTAATTGTGTACTCGTCTATATTCTCTCTCTCTCTCTCTCTCTCTCTCTCTCTCTCTCTCTCTCTCTCTTCCCGTATACGTGGGGTAATGTCTGTAGTAATGTGGGCAATACTTTAAGGGTTTTGGCGCACCTTCGGCCCCAGTCATTAGCTTTTAGTTCTTCAGCTGTCCCTATTTTCTTTTTATTTCCTTCCTGCTTACTGTCACACTCTCTATCCCATTTGTCTGGCGCTATATGACCTCCATGTTGCCAAGCCTAATATCCATCAATAAAAATATCTCGACATAAGGTAGAGAGAGAGAGAGAGAGAGAAAGAGAGAGAGAGAGAGTAGGAACAAAAGCTCTCTCTCTCTCTCTCAGTGGCGCCGGCAAACACGAGATCCTAGAGAGAGAGAGAGAGAGAGAGAGAGAGAGAGAGTACAGAAGGTCACCCAAAGACGCCGGTAACTCTGATTATGTAACACACCCAGGGCTGCCAACACACACACACACACACACAAGGTCTGCCAACACCCCCGAGTAGGTTCACAAATAGACCGAGTGAAGGAAGGAAGGACGGATTTATATATATCTTTCTTTGGCGCCAAGTTTTTTTCCCCCTATAGACATTCGTGTATGGTTACGTGTTTCTAGGGTGTGTTGTATGCGTGGTAATACTGTTTGAAGTGTGTTTTATTGTATGTGTGGTGGTGGTAATACTGTTTGAAGTGTGTTGTATTGTATGTGTGGTGGTGGTAATACTGTTTGAAGTGTGTTGTATTGTATGTGTGGTGGTGGTAATACTGTTTGAAGTGTGTTGTGTTGTATGTGTGGTGGTGGTAATACTGTTTGAAGTGTGTTGTGTTGTGTGTGTGGTAATACTGTTTGAAGTGTGTTGTATGTGTGGTAATACTGTTTGAAGTGTGTTTTGTTGTATGTGTGGTGGTGGTAATACTGTTTGGAATGTGTTGACAGAAAATTGGAGATAAATGAGTCCTTCAAATATTGCCACGAAACACACACACACACACGAAACACACACACGAAACACTCACACACACACGAAACACACACTCCCACACACACACTTACACACACACACACGAAAGAGAAACACACACACACACACACACACCTATTATGGAAGGAGCTTGTTTGTTTCATAGCATAAAAGTCAATCTAGCTGTTATTTTCATGTCAGTCTGTTTCGTGGTACAACGTGGAGGATTCTACATAATTATAGCTTACAATACTTTAGTGACAATGGAAGTAGTAGTGGTGAAATAATAATATAAATACAGTGTTACCAACCGTTCATGACAGCCTAGCAACAACAGCATGCAGGGAGTCAGGCAGTCAGTCAGGGTTGCCACACACATACATACACACACACACACATACGCGCGCACACACACACACAGTACGTTAAAGAATGTAGAAAAAGAGTACGTTATATAATACAGTACATACATACATTATTACACATTCTATCCTTCTCTTAACACACACATACATACACACAGTACGTTAAAAGAATGTAGAAAAAGAGTACGTTATATAATACAGTATCTACGTCATTATACACTATAAAACTATCACTATATTTCTCTATACACACTCTATATTCATTGCTAACACCCCTTTATCCCTCTTGTCCTTCATAGACAAACAAAAACAAGAGTAAACAAAAAAAAGAGTAGCCAAAAAAGAGTAGCCTAGCCTATTATGGATTTTCGGGGAAGGAAGGAGAGTGGGTAGGTGGGAGGGAGGTCAGTCAGCTGTGTGTGTGTGTGTGTGTGTGTGTTGTGTGTTATGTAAGATTGGGGGAGTCAAGGTTGGTCCTCCCCTCCCTCCCTCCCCTTCTTATCTCTCCCTTCCTCATTTCATTTTGTTCCTCCTCCTCCTCTCTCTCTCTCTCTCTCTCATTTTTATTTTCCCTTCTCTCTCCCTTCCTCTCTCTCTCTCTCTCTCTCTCTCTCTCTCTCTCTCTCTCTCTCTCTCTCTCTCTCTCTCTCTCTCTCTCTCTCTCTCTTCTTTTTTTGGTCATCAACCCTTCTCTCTCACTTCCTCTCCCCCTCCCTCTCTCTCTCTCTTTTCTCTCTCCCTCCCTCTTCCTCTTCTTTCCCCCTCCCCTTCTCTCTCTCTCTCTTCTTTCCCCCTCCCCTTTTCCTCTCTCTCTCTCTCTCTCTCTCTCTCTCTCTCTCTCTCTCTCTCTCTCGTGAGAATCGATCACTCTCAAATCTTTCGTGTGGAAGGTGAACACACACACACACACACAATTATTAGACTGATACACATACACACACATTTATATACAGACACACATACTCACAGTCTTACACACACACACACACACAGAAACACACAGTCTATCACACACACACACACACAGTAGTTAGACATGTACAGTCTTTCACACACACACACACACAAACACACACAGTCTTTTACACACATACACACTTACAATATTGAAAGACATGTACCCAGTCTTACACACACACACATACACAGACACAAATACAGACTTTTACACACACACACACACACACACACACACACACACACACACAAACACACAATCTTTTCACACACACACACACACACAATAAGATGAGTACAAACGAGAGGTGACTTAAACAATAATAAAATGGTAGTCTAGCAGTGTTTGGTAACGTGTGTGTAGTGAGGAGGGAGGGGGAGGGGGAGGGTCTGGCAGGGAAGCACCCGTTATGTAAGTCCATGGTGCCGTGTGTCTGTCTGTGTGTGTGTGTGTGAGTATATACACAAATGTGTGTGTGTGTGTGTAGATATATGTGTGTGTTTGTGTCTGTGTGTGTGTAAAAGACTGTGTGTGTGTAGATATATGTGTGTGTACAAATATATATGTGTGTTTATGTGTGTGTAGCCTACGTGTGTATACCTTTGACCCTGAATATACACCACGAGAATAACAAATACAATAACAAATACAGTACCAATAAACAATAAGCTACCCTACACGACTACTACCATTTTAATTCTAGTAACTAACCATAGCTGTAGTGCTGAGTTAGTTTCTGGACAGGCTGGGTTGGTGGTCTCTGGTGTGGTTGGGGCGGTGGGCTGTTCGTCAGACATATTGGCTAGGTGCTGCTGGGGAAAAAAATAGATAAATACATAAATACTAAGGTAGATGAATAGATAGATGAATGAATAGATAGATAGATAGATAGATGAATGAATAGATAGATAGATAAATAGATGAATGAATAGATAGATGAATAGATGAATGAATATATAGCTAGATAGATAGATAAATGAATAGATAGATAGATAGATAGATGAATGAATAGATAGATAGATAAGTAGATGAATGAATAGATAGATAGATAGGTAGATAGATAGATAGATGAATGAATAGATAGATAGATGAATGAATAGATAGGTAGATGAATGAATGGATAGATAGATGAATGAATAGATAGATAGATAGATAGATAGATAGATAGATGAATGAATAGATAGATAGATAGATAGATGAATGAATAGATAGATGAATGAATAGATAGATAGATAAATAGATGAATGGATAGATAGATAGATGAATGAATAGATAGATAGATAGATAAATAGATAGATAGATAAATAAATAAGTACTGTACACGTTCAGGAAATAAGGAAATGAATAGATAGATAGATAAATAGATAAATACATATATACATAGATAGATATGTAAATATATAAATAAATACTGTTCATGTTGAGGAAATAGATAAATAAATAGATAAATAAATGAATAAATAAATAAAAAATAGATAAATATAGATAAATAAGTACTGTACATGTTCAATAAATAAATAAATAATATATAAGTACAGTCACAAGCACTAATATGTATACAGATTTGTTTGCTTCGAATATTTACCTAGAAATTAGTAAAATAATAATAATAAATACACAATAATTATAATATCTCCATTGGAATTAGTTCATGGGTGATTTGTTTTGATTGTTCAAAGTTCAAAAAGATTCAATTATGGCTGTATACTGATTTGTGATTGTGACTGTACATAGATTATAAATATATAGGTAAATAGATAAACAAATTGATAGATAGATAGATAGATAAACAAATTGATAGATAGATAGATAGATAGATAAACAGAGAGAGAGAGAGATTTAATTTCAGGGATTACAGTACTCTAAAATAAAAGAGAGAGAGAGAGAGAGAAAGAGAGAGAGAGAGAGTTGGCTCACTATATCAAACCAGAATAACGACAATTTGATATTTAGGCTTCTTAGGTTAGTAAGGACACACACACACACACTTAGATTTGCAAGGAAACACACACACACACATACACTTAGGTTAGCAAGGACACACACACACACACACACACACACACTTAGATTTGCAAGGAAACACACACACACACATACACTTAGGTTAGCAAGGACACACACACACACACACACACACTTAGATTTGCAAAGGAACACACACACACTTACATTTGCAAGGGAATACACACACACACACACTTAGATTTGCAAGGGAACACACACACTAACAACGTCTAATAATAATAATAAAAATAAAAATGTCTATAGATCAAATTATTCTTACCTTTGTTTACGTAATGAGTGAGTGAGTGAATGAGTGTGAGTGTGTGTGTGTGTGTGTGTAACCCCTACGACTGCCGGTGGTGTACTGACTGAAGGAGAGAGAGTACCAGATTAAAGTAGTCGTCTAGCCTGGCACCTTTAGGCCACGCCCACTCCTGTTACGTCACTGAGGTACCCATGACGTCACATACATACTACTACTACTACTACTGTACTACCACACCCTTGCCTGGGCCCAGTGGGGCTGACCTTATTCTCTGTGAATATTAGTTATCCCCCACAGGGCTAGAATAAAGATTGTTGTAGGATCTGGTCACTTGCTAGTGGATTTGACTAGATCTGTCCACATGGATTAACAATACACGTGAACTGTAATGCAACCGGAGGACTTTTTTTTTTCACTGTACATTTCACGGGGTACATTATGCCTTTGTGTGCAGCAGTGTAAACTCCCTCCCCCTTATGGTCCCTTCAGGGCTGGTCTCATGGAAGGTGCTGCCCCACTTGTAGCTCTTGTGGTAACGTGGACTTGGGCCCACAACACTGGCTGTGGGATCAAAGCCTTTCCCTCCAATCTCCCTGGTGGTCGGAGGCCCCCAGACTCCCTGGTCCAGTAAGCTCTGGTGCCATTTCCTTGGGATGTGCTTCAGTAGCCCAGACATATAGGGACATACAGCCCCTCCTTTATTTTAATTTGTTTTATTCACTGTGACCAGAGTGTACCAGGGGTGTGTGGGTCAGGAGGACATTCTACCCCGGGAGAACATCAATAACAACAATTACTACTACTACTATGTGAGCTGGGATTACTGTATGCCTTTTTATTTTATTTCTTTATTTCTTTATTATTATTATTATTTGTAGTAGTAGTAGTAGTAGTAGTAGTAGTAGTAGTAGTAGTAGTAGTAGTAGTAGTAATAATAATAGCAATACTAAAAATAAAAGTAGTCGTAGTAGTAGTAGTAATAGTAATAATCGCAGTAGTAATATATTTTGTGTTTGTATAACTCTGAAACAGATAGTGCCAGATAGTCTAAGCTAAAGTGACCTACATAACAGTGTGGAATCTTGATAGGCCTACCCTAGTGCTATAGTTACCTGAACTAAATGTAGATGGCAGTAGTAGTAGTGGAGGGGGAGGGGGAGGGGGAGGGTGTGTAAGAGAGAGAGAGAGTGTGTGTGTGTGAGAGAGAGAAAGAGAGAGTTTGTGTGTGTGTATGAGAGAGAGAGAGAAAGAGAGTGTGTGTATGTGAGAGTGTGTGTGTGTGTGAGAGAGTGTGTGTGTATGAGAGAGAGAGAGAGAGTGTGTGTGTGTGTGTATGTGTGTGTGTGTGACCTAGAATGTGTTATTGTTTTTTTTGTTTTTTTCATTGGGGCCAAAAGTCACTGCTCAGATTCCCTTTAGGGGGGTGCGGGAGTAGGGGACAGCCTTGGGGGGGTCTAGGGACGTGCGGGAGTAGGGGGGACAGCCTTGGCGGGGGGGTGGGGGGTGCGGGAATAGAGGGACAGGCTTGGTATGGGTAGAAAGCCTGTCCCCTATTCCCTCACCCCCCTAACCTCTCCCCCCAAGCCTGTCCCCTTACTCCCGCACCCCCAAAAATCCCCTCAAGCCTGTCCCTTATTCCCACACCCCACAAACCTCCCCAAGCCTGTCCCTTATTCCCGCATCCCCCGCACCCCCCCCCCCAAGCCTGTCCCCCTACTCACGCACCCCCCAAAATCCCCTCAAGTCTGTCCCCTATACCCGCATCCCCCCAAAACCTTCCCAAGCCTGTCCCCTACCCACACACACACCCAAACCCCACCCAAGCCTGCCCCCTACTCCCATCCACCCCCAAACCCCACCCAAGCCTGTCACCTACTCCCGCACCCCCTTAAACTCACCCCCACCCAAGCCTGTCCCCTTATCCCCCCCCCTCAATTAGTTATATAAAAGTTAATAATACAAACATCAACTCAGCTTTTATCTTATTTATTTTATCTTATTTATTTTATCTTAATTATTATTTATTAACTCTTAATTAAATTGATATGAGTGTGTGTGTGTGTGTATGTGTGTGTGTGTATATGTGTGTGTGTATGTGTGTGTATGTATGTATGTAAGTATGTGTGTGTGTGTATGTATATATGTATGTATGTATGTATGTCCACTTAATTGACCCATTGTTTATTTATTTATTTTGTCTATATTACCTCCCTCTGCTGTTGGCTCTCAATTAACATCCAACAACAATTAACGTGGGGATAATCGACGAGTCCATCCCCTGGGAGGCGCTGAAGGTGTGTTGTTGGTTACTGGTGGTGGGAATGTAAACAAACACAAGGCAGGGGGTTACGACACTAAATTGTTTATGTGCTTTTTTTTTTTTTTTTTACAATTATAGTTGGTGGGATTTCATGAAGAGCAAATTAATAGGGTTACCTCCTATAGTTACTAATTAATTGACAAAGGTATCGACTTTAAATATTTGTAATAGAGGGCAACCACAACTGCTGCTCTCCTTCAGTGAGGTTGGTGGTGGTGGTGGAGTAATGGTTAGCGACGGCGGCGGGGCGGCGGAGACGGCAGCGGCGACGGCGGCGGGGCAGCGGCGGCGGCGGCGGCGGCGGCGGGGCGATGACGGCGGCGGCGGGGCGGCGGCGGGGCGGCGGCGGCGGTGGCGGCGACAGCGGCGGCGACGACAACGACGACGAAAAAAAGTAATAAATCAAATAAAAAAATTAATAAAAAAAAAATAATGAAAAAAAAAAGTTAATTATTACAAAATAAAATTAATTAATAAAAAAATATATATTAATTAAAAAAATATATATATATATATATATTATAAAAAATAAAATAAAAAACACTAATTATTAAAAATCGACGGTGGTGGCGACGACGACGACGAATAATAAAAAAAAATCAATCAATAAAAAAAAAATAATAATAAAAATAATAATAATAATTATTACAAAAAATATATATATATTATTAAAAAATAAATAAAAAAACCTAATTATTATAAAACGACGGCGGAGGCGGCCAAGGCGGCGGGGCGGCGGCAGGGCGGCGGCGGAGTGACGGCGGCGTCGGCGGCGGTGGGGCGGCAGCGGCGGGGCGGCGGTGGCGGCGGCGGCGACGACGACGACGAAAAAAAAATGATAAATCAAATAAAAAAATTAATAAAAAAAAAATAATGAAAAAAAAAGTTAATTATTACAAAAAAATTAATTAATCAAAATATATATATATATATATTAAAAATATATATATACATATATTATTAAAAATAAAATAAAAAACACTAATTATTAAAAAAACGACGGCGGCGGCAGCAGCGGCGGCGGCGACGACGACGACGGTTTTATTTGATGTAATCATTAAAGAGGTCAGATGATTGATAGTTCATGGTGCTGTCACTTCGATTATTTAATATCCTCAGTTCTTATGTAATTATTCCTCAAGTGTTAACGAAGTCAGTAAGTTAGAGAATGTTGTTCACAAATATCAGATTGCTGAGTTTGATACCGGGGCAAGGAAAATGGCTCTGATACCTATATATCAATATTATCATGACATCTATAAACTGGCCAAACATGCATGAAATATGTTCCCATATCAGGATATCCTCCATTTATCATCTTAATAGTAAATCAACAACTGATTTATCGAGCAATACTGTACAATGTAACATTCTACACCATGAAATATAGGAAATTAATACATCAGGAATCACTTGGTGCCTATGTTACATCTGCTTGAACACAAAATTCCTCACATATACATTATTGTTTCATTGTTATTCGTTTCGCTCATCATACAAGCCTGCCAACCACCATATCCATCTCTCTCTCACTAGTGAGTGCTTCAGATGTGTATTTCGGACCGAAGTGTGTGGTTCACGACTGGGAAAGGGAACGCTGACAACACTGCAGGGGCCCTCAAGGCAGTGGACCCGGCTGTACAGGTGGGGATGTGGAAAAAATAATAGTTAATAAATCCTGCTGTATACTCTACCTTATTACAATACATTTATTGTATCCCGTAAACTATATAATAATTACTACAAATAGTTTCCCATTTTCTATTGCATAAAAGCTAGTAGGCCTATATTTATGCCTTCCTATTTATGTGCCCTACATATTTTTTGTATTAATAGGTTTGTAGTACAAGTTTATTCATTTATCTTGGGGTTGGTTGCTATGACTTTGCAACAATAAACACTTCAAATCAATATAATTTAAAATGTATAATCACTGCATTACTTTATAAAATAGTCCTCCACACAGGGAGTATATAATTAAGTTTTCTTTGGTTTATATGATTTATAATAGAAAACGTATATTATGACGCAATGTCCAAGGTCCCTTTCATCATGACGCATACACAGGGAAAACTAGTTAACTTATTACAGAATAATGAATTGTATGTTGTCCTTACCTCCTTAATTAAATCGTAAACACAGAAATTTACTATATAATTTTAAACTCTCCTTCTTCTATCTCAGCAGTTGGTGTTTAATTAAAGTCCTACTCCAACCTTAGTTATTATCATATCACATGTTCGTTTTGTACCGTAATTCTTATCTTTCTCTGTCCCGTGATTATTTTCTAGGACACGTGTCAATGGGAAGGAGGCGAGTGAGTGAAATCATTGTTGAGAAAATACCACAACGAGACAGTCAGAGAACCATATAGGCTATAAAGTAGGCTATAGTAAATAAATGCATGCATATTGACGCGTTCCGGAAATGATCATAATTGGAATTCCCCCAAAACTAGGCCATATATTAAGTCATGTAAGTCGGTAAGTTATTTCCTCATAACTTAGCAATGAGAGAGAGTACTTGCATACAACTTTCCGTAAGAGAGTACAAGGAAAAATATAATAACAGCTCGTGTAAATACCTCGATCTGCATATCAAAATATTAGGAATTAAGGTTTGATCGAGTTTTAATATTGTATCCTTAAATGAAGACAGATCGAGTAGCCTATTTTACTTTGTAGAATAGATATATACCAAAAATTATTGACACCGTATAACGTGTGAAGGAGATATATATTATAATGCGACCTGCTGATCGAGTTTTTGTTGTTAATAGTTGTACAATTGGACACAGGAATTCGTGGTACAGTTCCTTAATTAACGACCAAAAAGATTTACCACCAGCGGCAGAATTAAACTATGATGTGGGATATTGACGATATACAATTAAATACCAGACAAAAGTCACTGCATGGTTATAAAAGAGAGACAATTAATTAAACATCTTCCACCTGCTGGGCTTTACACTCGTGATACATAATTTCTGACCAGCGTGTGAGGAACAGAAAGCTTCGAAGCACCTGTCTGGTATTGTTCATTTCCCCACTTGAGGCTTAGTTCGAAGCAGTGTGTGTGTGTGTGTGTGTGTGTGCTGTTAGTCTCTGCTGGTGGTCAGGGATTACGTATCACGAGTGTATCATGAATTCCTGTGTCCAACTGTACACGTGTTAATTGACTCGTGTGTTTGTGAATTGCGTCAAAATGCGTTGAAATGGATATGTGCGATAGAGCTTCGATTAATTGTCTCTTTCCACTCCATCACATTACGATCTCTCTTGGTTTCTTTTCCTCTTCATCCTTTATTTTCCGTGATTTTCTCTTTCGCTTTTCCTCCTTTTATATTTTTATTTTATTTTTTCTTCATCTCCCAATTTCTCGCATCCCATCATTTTCCTCAAACACACACACAGTCACACTCACACACACACTCTCTCTCTCTACTCTTCATAAATAAATAGATACCGAAGTGGAAACAAACGAATTAAATACTAAAACTGTATATAGTAATAGTAATAGTAATAGTAAATAATAAATAAACAACAACAACAACGTTTAAGAAGAAGGGAGTGCGTGTGCGCGTGCGCGAGAAATACGTAAACAAAGTGACTGAGGAATAAGACAGGCAGTAGACGTGTGGGAGTTCTCTTGTCTTATTATTATTCTTATTGTTATTTTGTGTGTTTGTGTGTTAATGATGCATGCCATTGAGGGTTCGTCTAGTGTACCAGCCTTCCTTACCAAGCTGTGGAGACTGGTGGATGATCCTAATACCAATGATTTAATTAATTGGACACAGGTAAATATATATACATAACAGAAAAAAAAAACACGAGGGTTGTAACTTAACTTTTTTGTGGTGGGTGTGTTAAATATAGAACAATACACACAATAACACGAGGGATGTAACTTATGTTAAATAGATTAACCAAAATACACGAGGGAGGTAACTTTTTTGTGGTGTGTGTTACACACACACACACACACACACGCATATATATATATATATATATATATATATATATATATATATATATATATATATATATATATATATATATATATATATATATATATATATATATATAAACAAGAGAGGGATGTAACATTAGTGGTGTGTATGTGGTAAATAAAAAAAAGTGATGTAACTTAACTTAGTTAGTGGTGTGTGTGTGATGTGATTCTATTTGTTTTGACTCATTTTGTCACATATTTCCTAAGAAAAAAAAAAAAAAAATTGACTATTTAATATCGTGTCCATGTCTGTTGTTAATGTAGTTAAGATAAATGAATTTATCACTACCGGTATCCATTTCACACAGGGTCAGTAAATAACTTAATCTGTTTGGTAATTAGTAACAGAAATCTGGGAATAGATTTGGTTGTCATCCATGAGTGATTTAATCAGAGCTGAGACAAACTACCAGAGATGAAAGAGTATTTTTTGTGACATAAGGCATTAGGTTGTTATGGGGATATTATTACACTGTTGGTAAATGATTCCTCTTAACCATTCCAAACATTAGGCCACCATTACTTTTGTTAATCTGATCCAGTTTCCTGACCTACTTTGGAGGAATCAAGGCACTCCATCATACAGCCTCCTCAAAAATTATCGACAATAAAACAAATGAATATGAACGTCATTTAACAACAATAAACAAAAATTTCTGGTCCGTGGCCAAGAAACCTGACTGGTATTGGTACAGGATGCCAATTGTGTATTTCTTATACACTGTAATATACTACATTCATAGAATTTGCATACTTCGTTTTTTGCAATATACTACCGGGTACTGTTGGGAAGATATAAGAAGACATCATGGTATATGTATATTGGTATGGGCTGTGTGATGAAGTGCAATCATTCTTCCACATATTACATCTCTCTGCCATGAATACCAACCCTACAGTAAGATTGCATTTGTAGTTTCATTCGTTTTTTTCCCAGCAGCATCTAGGCTGTCTTGCCGATAGTTTTGCTAGACAGTGTACCAAATGTATACTATCTCTTTGATATTGCTATTTTATTTTATCTTCTTCAGAGTGATGAAAAAGTATTTATAGCAGAAGGTGTATGTTAGGTTGTTAATACTGATCTGTTTTTTGTTGTTGTTTTATTCTTTTCTTTAGAGTGGGAGGAGCTTCCTTATTCAAAATCAAGCCATATTTGCCCGTGACTTGTTGCCGCAGTACTACAAACACAACAACATGGCCAGCTTTGTCAGGCAACTCAACATGTGTAAGTAATAATAATAAATATCTCGGAGGAATTTCCCAACGGAGGGATTTTAAGGTTAGATGGGAAAATAAACCTATTATTATATTAAACTTATCCTACTCTTCGAGGGAAAGGCGTGTCATAACTGAATTAGTTCTGCAAAATAATGTAAAACTGAGTGATGAAGAGAACTTTTCCTCGAAGAAATAGTTATTGATATCACCTTTAGTTATTCTGATTCCTCCAAACTGTGCCACAAAACTGATTCCTTGTTCTCAACACTGAAGATATCTGGTGTTTTGTGTCATAGTTTGTAGGAATCAGTGAGCCTTTAATTCACCCACAACAAAATTATTGACTGACTGCGGTAAGGGAATATTCCAAGAGAGTGTTGTCATTGAAATATAAAGAGTGTGTTAGCATTGAGTTTTAAGGTTTTGTCAAGAATATTCTGAATGTTAGCAATACTGTAATATAAAGAGTGTGTTGTCAGTGATATTGTAAAGAGTGTGTTGGCAGTGGTGTAAAGAGTGTGTTGGTAGTGATGTAAAGAGTGTGTTGGTAGTGATGTAAAGAGTGTGTTGGTAGTGATGTAAAGAGTGTGTTGGCAGTGATGTAAAGAGTGTGTTGGTAGTGATGTAAAGAGTGTGTTGGTAGTGATGTAAAGAGTGTGTTGGCAGTGATGTAAAGAGTGTGTTGGCAGTGATGTAAAGAGTGTGTTGATAGTGATGTAAAGAGTGTGTTGGCATTGATGGGGTAAAGAGTGTGTTGGCAGTGATGTAAAGAGTGTGTTGGCAGTGATGTAAAGAGTGTGTTGGCAGTGATGTAAAGAGTGTGTTGGCAGTGATGTAAAGAGAGTGTTGGCAGTGATGTAAAGAGTGTGTTGGCAGTGATGTAAAGAGTGTGTTGGCAGTGATGTAAAGAGTGTGTTGGCAGTGATGTAAAGAGTGTTGGCAGTGATGTAAAGAGTGTGTTGGCAGTGATGTGGTAAAAAGTGTGTTGGCAGTGATGTAAAGAGTGTGTTGGCAGTGATGTGGTAAAGAGTGTGTTGGTAATGATGTGGTAAAGAGTGTGTTGGTAATGATGTAAAGAGTGTGTTGGCAGTGATGTAAAAAGTGTGTTAGCAGTGATGTAATAAAGAGTGTGTTGGTACTGTAGTTATTTTGTAAAGAGTTTGTTGGTAGTGATTTCGTAAAGAGGGTGTTGGCAGTACTGTAAAGAGTGTTGGTAAAACTGTATTTCAAAGAGTTCATTTACAATATTGGAAACAGTTTATTAGTATTATTGATTATTGTAAAGAGAGTGTCGGTAATATTGGAAAGAGTGTGTTGTCAGTGATGTGGTAAGAATAGGATTGTGTTGACATCTTTACAGATGGGTTCCACAAGGTGGTGTCTGCTGACTCTGGAGGGCTGAGGGTGGAGAGGGATGAGATGGAGTTCGCTCACCCACACTTCCTCAGAGGACAGGAGGAACTCTTGGAAAACATCAAGAGGAAGGTAGAGCAGCAAACAACAGTGTCGTCTCATACATACATAACACCCCACGGAGAATATAGCAGTTGTTTCTCCGGAGGCTGTACATTGTTGTTGTTGCTGTTGTAGTTGTAGGAGTTGTACAGGACTTTTAGCTACAGATTATCCCAGGAATGTCCATTAGTGCTTTCTCTGGAGGTTGTACATTGTTGTTGTTGTAGTAGTAGTAGTATTGGTACAGTACTGAACTTACTTTTAGCTTCATTTCAATCTTTTTGCCAAAAATGTAGAGTGTTACAAGTAGCCTCTGGTAGCAATATAATTTAATGTCACATGCAATACCAGGTAATCATTGTAGATCATTGTGTAAACAGGACACATGAGTATTGAAGTTGCTTGTGTTGTATTTGATATTAGTAGACACAGTATAATGTTTTGTTTTAGAACTTATGTATTGAATATAGCATGGAACAGTAGTATGGGGAGCTTCTCTTGTTGGTGAATCGAAGGGCTACTGGTTCCTTACAAACTATGCCAGGAAACAACAGACAATCTTAATGTTACTAATAGGGATTCTATTCCTTGGCATCGTTGAGAGGAATCAGTAGCCCTCCAATTTACCATCAAAAGAATATTTCCTTAATTAAGGTGGTAATACACTTTTGGTACATCAAAGCCTCTTGATTCATCCAAAATATGCCAGGAAACGGAACCAAATGAACAAAAATAATGTTGTCCTGTTGCCTGTCATAGTTTTTTGTGAAATCTGTCGCTTCGAATTTACCAAGACTGTACATACTATATACCTCCTTAATTAAGATGTGACATTACTGAGTATGATTGAGATGCATTTGGGACCTTCATGAGGGCACACACTATTGCCGAAGACTGAACAACAACAACCACTTCTCCCTCTGGTGTGTGGTGGACGACACTAGACACATGGTCTGTTTTGCAGCACAGTCTGGAGAAATCACCAGTCTCTAATAATTCTCTTAATTAAATCACCAGTCTCTAATAATTCTCTTAAATCACCAGTCACTATTAATTCTCTTACATGCAGCATCTTATTCCCTTAACCAACCATTAGCGGAAGCAAAAGAAGATAAAAAACAAATCAGACGTTTATTGTACCCTTGTTCAATAGATCACTTCCTCACTCTCAAGTACGGGGAGATTCTCTTAGTTGTTGGTGAATTGGAAAGCTACCGATTCCTCCCAACCGTGTCAAGAAACAGATCCCCTCATTATTACTATTAGGAGACCTGTTTCATAGCCTAGGTTTGAGTAATCGGTAGTACCCTAATTGATCGTCATGAGAATATCACCTAAACAGTACTAAGAAGGACTTGGTACATTTACAAAGTTGGGTTGGTCAGGTGAGATTGGTGAGGTTTCCAGAGTGCAGTAATTTTTATATTTGTTTCAGGCAAAACTTCATGAAGTCTTGTGGGTAACCTTGTAGACCAGATGATGAAACAAGTATAGTGGGAGAACTGATATGATTCAAATTTACTGCTACCAAAACTGGAACTAACTTATTGGCATATTGTAGCAGGTCAGAGAGTTTACATCGTTTATCCTTGCTAGCGCCCGGTTACCTCATGTTACAGTGATCATAATAATACCATGGTAACTGGTGTACATATCAACACTGTACTTGGTTTATTAGACTTGTCCTCCACCACCACCACCCTGTCCTAATCCTCTGAGTACCAATGGTGTCTTGTCTCCTCTGTGTGAAATGAGATCATATGAAAATACCAGGCATTATAATTATATCAACATGTTAAAGTTGTCCCTGCTAAGAGAATGGTTAATTATCTTCATCCTCTTTTAACTTGGTGTGTGTTTCAATATCTGGTACAATAAGAGATCACTAAGCATTGGTATTCAGAAGGCTTAGTACCACAGAGAAACCGAGAGAGAAGTAAGAACTGCCCTCATTTGTAGGAAGCCCATTTGCATCTCGTTGCAGCAGCAGCGGCGGATCCCAAGCGATGGCGTGCCTTTTTCCCAGATCCCTGCCAGTCGCACGGTGGTGGTTGAGGAAGGCAAAACCGTCAGCAAGCTCCTGGGCGACCTACATGACCTCAAACACAACCATGATGCCATGAACACCAAATTCATCAACCTCAAACGGGAGAATGAGGCGCTGTGGAGAGAATATGCCAACATGAGGCAAAAGTTCTCCAAGCAGCAGCAGATTATTGAGAAGGTGAGAAAGTGATGAGTGAGGAGATGGTAAACTACTGAAAAGATGAGTTTAGTGGAAAATATGAAAGTTGATTTGTTACTGTAGATTATTGAAAAGATTGAAAAGTGAGTGAAGAGCTGGTAGACTTAATGTGAGTAAGGCAGAAGCACAAGGATATAAACAGCAAACATTCTCTTTCTTTTTCAGCTGATCCATTTTCTCATTGCCATGGTCAAAAGTCCATCAAAGACTCTGGGTGGGAAGCGCAAATTTGGACACCTGGCGCTGCAGGGAGCAGAGGAAGGAACCTCAGCTGCTGCCGCTGCTCTCAACTCACTCCCTCAGTTCTCCCAGACCAACCCCATTGATGTGAGTTGGAGTGTCCCAGAGAATAGGCACTATAGTGTGTGTATGACTGTATGTTCAAGATATAGTCAAGCTTGTGAAACTGTGCTTGCCTATTTTATGTATATTTATGTTTTCATCAATTTCCATTACCTTACTGTAACTTCTTATGTACATCAGTTCCTATTACACCTTACGTACTCATGTACATCAGTCCCCATTACATCTTGCCTTCATGTGTAAGTACATCAGTTCCCATTACACCTTCTCTCTTCATGTACTGTATATTAGTTTGCATTACACTTTACCTTCTCATGTACAGCTTCTGTGTGAGGAAGGCGCGAGTGGCGGTGGGGCACAGATCCACGAAGTGACAGACGTTGGGGAGCTGGAGCTGGAGGAAGAGGTGGAGGTGACGGATGAAGGACTGGTGGATGACCCCCCAGTCACACCCCAGGACCCACTCTCACCAGACAACACACAACTACCACTTACCAGCATCAGGTATGGGGCTCACTAATCCATGTAAAAACAACTGATACTGACATTACGATAATTTGATACCAACACTGACATAATGATAATTTGATACCAACACTGACATAATGATAATTTGATACCAACACTGACATTATCAAGTCCCCATAGGCAGGAGTCCGAGGCTATTGGAGTGTTTGGTGAAGTCATTGTTAGAGAGTGGGATCCCCAACCTTCCCTCTCCTTCCTGTATTGTAGTAGATAATAATTATTAGGCTGACTGCACTAATGGTGGGTGATAGGGACGCTATTTCCTTACACTAAAGCCAACACTGACATAATATTGCTCTATGCTGACACTAACGGAAACATTGCCAAATTCAGATATGATAATGTAGTGCTAGCCTTACTTTTAGTATTCTAAAAGTAACATTACATTGATTTAGCACCGATAGAGACACAAGTATTATATGTACCTCTATTGTGGACACAAAATAATTCTTGTTTATGTTCAATGTAGTCTGAGTGAATTGTACATTAGCAATATTTTCTCCTTACTCTTACAGTAATCTAAAATGGACAGTGTCAGCATTACAAAAATACCGGTAATGATAAATTGTTCTCCGTGTATGCAGCTTCCTACTATCAGTAAACATTTTGCCAGTGATTTTTTCTTTGGTATTGAATTGTGAATGATAATAATGTTACCACGTTTGAACCTTAGTGTGAATACCTCATCCCCGGACAACAACCCACCCACTACCAGCACCAACTCCAGTAGTAACCAAGCCGGGGCCGACGACACCAACTTCCTGACAGTGAATGGGGAGCCTTTCTCTCTCATTCTCACTTCAGATGACCAGACGCTAAATATCAAGCCAGACATTATCACCGGTGAGTTAAATTCCCTCCTGTTGGCCAGTGGTGACGTCGGTCTGTGCATCGATCCAGAAACAGCCACCGGTAAGTTATCTTCCTTCCTATTCACCATTGTTGTTAGGAGAGGAAATGTGAAGAGCTTCTAGACTGTTTGTGTCATTTTCTTGGAGCATCTCGTACAAGGCATTTATTACGTATAGGAATGACTCGTTATTATGTGCGAATTAATTTATTCTGTACAGATTCAAGTTTGTTGGAGCCGTATATTATGCCGAGAAATTAACCCTATTTGTACTTTTTTTTCTGCAGCTTCCAGTGTAGTGAGTCCCCAAGGTACAGTGCTGGAGGAAGGTGCTTCTGCCTTCACCTCCCTCCTGGACGAATCTCCCCTCAGCCCCGAACTGTTGAACACGGTGGACCCCAGCTCTGTCACTCAGTCCTTCAAGTACCCCACCACCACTACCAACACCACAGTCATGTCCAGGTACTCTCCTTCATTTTATAGTGCATATTTTTTATTGTGTCACAAGAACACCAATTGCCTTTTACGTAACTGTACATTCTAAAATCTGTGTTTTTTTTTTATCGTGGCAAAAATGCATCAGTTGCCTTCTAAGGATTATGGCCATATACAAACATATCAGTGTTTACAGGTTGCATATAACATAAGTACCCAATTGTGTAAATTTTTGGTGTGTAATTTGCACTGTTACTTTTGGAATCTTTAGTTTAGTCTGTTTTATATCCAATCACACCACCATGATGTCTGCCTTCTCTGATTCTCGGTAGATGAGAACTATTATTATTATTGTTATTATTATGATTACTTTTAACAATATAACTTGCATGTTTTATGTGACAGCAAAGGGAAGAATGTGGTGGGGACAACTGGAGGGTCAAAGGTCCGACAACACCCTAAGAAAGGCAAAGGCAAGGCAGCAGCAATGCGTAAACACCTGCCCACAACAACACCAGAAACTACCACACCATCACAGCCTTCCATGAGTGTAGCAGTACCAGAGAAGGTCATTCAGAAGTAAGTTATCTCTACTTATCTAAATAATTATATAAATTACTTATTGGTAAGACACCTGTAAGTTCTTCATTGGCATCTGTAAGTTACTCATCTATATGACTAAGTTACTCATTTTTAAAACATCTGTATAATTAAGTTACTCAACAGTTAGACGTCTGTAATTTATGCAAAGTTTGAAAGAATCTGCAGATTCCCCATTAAGGAGATAGTACATGTTCAGTACATTGGAGTGCCTTGGTTCCTCCAGAGTATGCCAGGAAACAGGACCAGATTGTGCTTGGCATAATTTGGAGAAATGAGGAATAAGTGCATCAATAATTGTTTCCCCAGGCAGGAGTTCCAGCACCACATGGATGAGATGCAAAGCAGTATAGATTCCCTACAGGACTTTCTTAATGGTGGTGGCAACTACAATGTCGACCCTTCCATGCTGCTCTCAGTAAGTTAAAACCATTAATTACCCTTCTCTCACTACCCTTTACTACTATACAACTCCTTCCATGCTCCCTCCTCTTTACACAACCCTTTCAACGGTCCCTCCTCTTTACACGACTCCTTCCACGGTCTCTTCTCCTTACACGACTCCTTCAACGGTCCCTCCTCTCTGTCTCCTTCCTCTTCCTTCATACTTGCTAACCATCCTTTCCTTCTTTTTCCTTTTTGTTGCTTGCTTGCTGGCCTTCTCTATCTCCATCTTCCTCCACCTTCATGCTTGCTGGCACACACAGTCTTCTCTCATCCCCTCTTTTACATTCTTGCACAAATGTTTGCTTGTCTCTCTGTTGTTGCCAGCATCTCTATGCCAAATTTATTATGTGTACATATTTTTTTTTTTCGAGGAACAAGTATTTTTATTTTTACTGATTGCAATATTAGTGTTCATGTTACTTCATCAACCATTAAGGGACCAGTGATGTGTTCAGACACCAAATTATATGCCACTAAGCCCTCCTAATTGTACCACACAACATATTCCTGGAGTGTTGGTGTTATTCTGTGACACATAAGGAGAAATTTGTATCTATCATTTCACTAACAACATCTTGGTGAGAATATTGATGTGAAATGAAAGTTGATGACCATATGATGATGACAGATCCCTTCATGTAAGCTTTAGTTTTATGGTTTGAAGTTAAAAGTGACAACAAAACTGAAGGAAATTCTTGTATTATTTTTAGGTGTTTGGGTCAGACCCCAGCTACCTCCCAGAGTTGGACTCCTTGGCTACTGGTGTGAGTGGTAAGTTAACATTTTATTAACATACATTTTTATTACTTTATATTAGACAGATTGGAAGGCTACTGATTCCCACTCTAACACTTTGGTCAATCAATATACAGTACCAGGGATCTACTTTGCTATCATCCTGACTCCCATTTGGGGGTCCGAGCATCTGTGCGGCTTCGGTCAACCAGACTTGGGATTGCTCAGCCAGACAGTCTGCAGAACTACAACAACAACAACAACAACTTTGCAAATTAATCTGAAGGAATCAAATAGCCCTCCATTGTACAAAACCTACTAGAGAAAACATCATAACCCATTATTTGTCCTACGGTAACTCATTATTTACCATACATGTACTGTAGTTGTCAAACCCTTACAACTTTTAGGGAACACAGTCTCTGAGGTGGAACTCAATATATACTATAACCCCTTTAGGAGGAGTTGCCAGAGGGATTGAGGAGTCAGAACTATAAATATAAATAATAGACTTTCTCTTACCCTTGTAGACTAGTTAGCATAGCAAATCAAACAGCCTTGAAAAGAATTAGATCTGTTGCTGTTTGAACATACTTTGTCCATCCCACCCACTCTTCAATGTATTGTTATGATTATTATTATTATTATTATTGTTGTTCCCTTCATATAATATCCTACACATTAACAAAGTTCTTCCCACTCATCCATTATTTGGTACACAACATTCCTCAAAATATTGTACTGTACCATCCCCTGACCAACCAAGGAATATAAGTCATTGACTGTCACATTGCAGGGAACGAGGTGTCCGTCTACAACCCAAGCTTCTTTGACCTGGCTGAGGACATAGACGAAGACCCCCTCAACTTCCTCAACAGTAGCATAGCCTCCATCAACACCGCCACTACAAACCCCACCACCACCGCCTCATCATCATCATCATCATCGTCGTCTTCATCGTCACACCCGGGTAAGGCCTCATCATCCGGTGGTCCACCCCACAAACAACTCAAGGTAAACATTAAGAAGGAGAGAGTGGACAACCAGGAAGACGACTCACTTCAAACTCCCCTCGTCTCACCTGCGACCAACCCACTCTACAGAGGCAAGAGGCGCACAAATAATTAATTCCTCTGCTCATCCTTCCTCCCCCGCCTGCCATTCCAGTCACTCGGTTTGACAACCCCCATCTTGGTCTTGTGGATTGGTGTGTACAGTTGAAAATTGTGTGACTACTGTAATTGAAATTTGCTTGATTGAAGTTGAAAATTGTTTGATTAGAGTTGAAATATGTTAATTATTTAATTTTTTCAATCTGGTACTGGGTGGGATGTTGTTTTCGTAAGCTTGGAGATAATCTATTCCCACAGTGATGTTAGCAATCCTTAGAGGGTATTGATGCCCCTTTGGTCCCAAGTCAGTCAGTCAGTCCTTCAGTCACTTCCTTAGGCTCTTCAACTGTCCCTCCTTTCTGTCTTCTCTTCCTATTGCAGTGTCATTATCTTATACCCAGCCTTAAGAGGGACCCGGGCCATTGTGTTAAACTAATAAATTGTTTGCTCGTGTAAATAAATTGCTTGCTTGAGACAACAACACCACAACTGCAGACCGGATCAAGTTGTGTGTTCAGAAAACCGAGCGACGGAATGGATGCAAAAATGCAAGACACGTGACTTGTAAGAATTTTGATAATGATGTGGGGGGTAAGATATTGTTGATGAATTGGAGGCTACAGATTCCTCCAAACTGTCCAACAAAACTGCATTACCGAGGCAGACGGTTACGTGTCGTAGTTTAGAGGAATAATAATAGTTTGCTGACATCTATCTTACCTCTCAAGCAGAAAAAACAAGTAGAGTGTCAAGATCATTTCAAACATTAAAATTTGTACCAATTAAAATATTAACTCATGCTTATTTAAGCTCATTTCATTTTATTTTCTTACTTTTTTGTAGGCATCCCATTCATCCATGTTCATCCATGCTACATATTAGCTGTTAGAGGAACTAATTTTAGTTCTAAGTGCACTTACAAAAAAAAAGTTTCACCAAGTATATACCTTATAAAACATAATGTATAGACCAATTGTAAAAAAAATTACAAAATTTGAGGAAAACCCATTATTGACAATGTGATGCTATTGTTGCTTCAAGTAACACTGAAACGGCATAAAAATTATTCATTATCTCAATTGCTATATTCTAAACAGACCCAACATCCACAGTATTCCCCCTATGTGTTTACAACCTTCCTTCCATCCTTCCTTTAATTAAGAGGCTTGTGTATTGTAATTTTTTATGGATATGAACTAGTGACATATTCTTCTTCACTATTCCAGACACAGCTATGAGTGGGTACCTACTCATGCTGTTACCTTAACCCTTAGATACAGAGAGGCCTTAGGAACATTAGATTAAAGGCATTGGCTGTGAAAACAAACAATTAGGACAGAGGCTCCCTCAACACTGCACTGTATGGAGCCATTCAACCTTCCACCTGTTTCAGTTCATACATGGTCATTACTTTTCTCTTTAGGTTATGTAGGTTTCTCTTTCATCAACACCTCTTTCTTTTCTGTTTTGATTCTTAAGCTGTCTCCCCCCACCCCAAGCCTGTATCTTTGTATTGCCTTCTCTTTGTTTCCGCTGTCCCTTCCTTCCTTTTATTTTGTTTTATCGCCCTCTCTTCCGTTTATGTCTTTTGTGCTTACTGCCATCCCAGCCCCCCTTCCTCTCAGGTCTAATGTGGTGTTCTTCCTTCAATTAAAATCAAGTCTGTAGCCAAATTTTTATGGTTTTCTCTTTCTGTCAGACATAATGAAGCAGTAGCAAAAACCTTGTCAATAAAAGAAATGCTCCTTATCTTTTGGTGTTATGTTCATACGACTGTAATATTGTAACAAACATACTTCTATTCTAGTGGAGGGGTAGGGCATTGTATATTGCATTTAGCCGTGTTCTAACTGAGCAGTGATATATTATATTTTATGACAAGATGTAAACACGAGGATTCTGGTCACACCGGGGCATCCTCTCGTTCCCACACCTCGCACAGAAGTGTTTGGGCTGTTTATTCAGTTCGTTGATTTGCAAGAGTTCGTTCAGCCGGTGAATTGGTGTTTAAACTGTTTATGTATACATGTGTATTGGTGATTCATGTGTGTGCGTGTGTTAAGCCGGTGAATTGGTGTTTAAACTGTTTATGTATACATGTGTATTGGTGATTCATGTGTGTGTGTGTGTTAAGCCGGTGAATTGGTGTTTAAACTGTTTATGTATGCATATGTATGGGTGATTCATGTGTGTGTGTGTGTGTGTGTGTGTTAAGCCGGTGAATTGGTGTTTAAACTGTTTATGTATACATGTGTATGGGTGATTCATGTGTGTGTGTGTGTGTGTGTGTGTGTTGAGAGGGTATGGTACGGTATTGGTGGTAACGGATTCCTACTAATAGACGCTAGTGTTCAGATGGTGATGGCATGTTAGACGAGTTAGAAGGAATCGGTAGCAGCCACCTGTACATTGACTGATTCCTCCAAACTATGGCAGGAACAGACAACCTCAGTATTATTAATAGGGAATCTGTTTCATGGTACAGTTTGGAGGAATTGATAGCCCTCCAATACACCAATACAACATGAATAGATAAATGAACAATGATTCCAGCATTTTTTTGTTTTGAGGTGGTGTAGGACGAGAAGACGAACAAATGTACTGTACAATACTTTACTTTACAACTACAGTGCATACTTATATTTCAAATAATTTAACCTGAACATAATGCATCAACAGGTCCCTCTCCTCAGCTGTTCTGCCATGCTATTCCCTACATTATCATTATGCCTGAGTCTTTCTCTCTTTGGCGAAAATATAATATAATGCCAACCAAGAGAAATTGCACCAAATATTATCACAGCTGCACAATATAATTATAATTATTAACCATTTGTATGCAAGGGCTGGCCTCAAAGTATATAGTACATAATATTATTTAAGGGATGATAATGGCAGGAATGGAGTCAGTGCATTTTTGCTAGGTTAAAGAAAATGCAATGTGTGTATTCCTGGTTGAACAAACTAGTAAAAGTAATAGTGTTTAGGTGTGGGCTTCCCAGTACCTCACATACACACACACATACACACACACACACACACACATACACACACACACACACACACATACACACACATACACACACACACACATACACACACACACACATACACACACACACACATACACACACACACACACACACACACACACACACACACACACACACACACACACACACACATACACATACACACACACAACACACACACAACACACACACAACACACACACACACAACACACACACATACAACACACACACACACACACACACATTTAAGCTTTCTGATTTTCTGTGGCTGATGTTTTGAGTTCTTGATGTTTGTGAGAAGTTTGTGGAGTTATAGAATTGACATTGATAACCCATATACACAAATACTGTACTATTAATACTCATTTTATTTCACCAGAAAATTCTTGCAAACGTAAGAAATATATAACTTGTTTGCCATGGAAAAATCTGCTTAACTTTGACTGCTTATTAATGCAGTGATAAAATAAAAAGTTGTAACCCACTCTCTAAATTACCGTACGTCTGTTTATAATCGTCTAAGAAAGTGTGGCTTTTGTACGAGCAGGTAAATATTTAGTGTAACCAGCATGACAGCACTCTATATTGTTGGTCTGTTTTAATGTTACGTTCAATATCATTGTTATTATTATTATTATTATTATTATTATTATTATTAGCCCTAGTCTCATGGTTCCTCATAACACACAAATATAACCACATGAACAGAGTTTAAGGGGGTGCTGGAGTAGGGGACAGGCTTGGAGGGTGCTGGAATAGGGGGACAGGCGGGGTGGGGGGTGCGGGAATAGGGAAACAGGCTTGTGGGGAGGTAGAAAACCTGTTCCTTATTCCCGCACCCCCCCAAGCCTGTTCCCCTTACTCCTACACCTAACACCCCCACTGAGCCTGTCCCCCTACTCCCACACTCCCCAAGCCTGTCCTCCTATTCCCGCACCCCCTAAACCCCCCCCAAGCCTGTCCCCCTACTCCCACCCACCCCAAGTCTGTCCCCCTACTCCCACCCACCCCAAGCCTGTCCTCCTATTCCCGCACCCCCTAAACCCCCCCCAAGCCTGTCCCCCAATTCCCGGACCCCCTTAATTAAAGTACCGTAGATGAATCCGTGGGGTACCGACAGCACTCATGTTTTTGGTATAATATAGTAGGTTGAACCAATACACCACACAGTCTAGTTACAAGATATTCCAAACCAGGTCCTGTCAGTTCATTCCTTCCCTCTGCCTCTCTTTAGTTCTGACACGCTTCTTCTTTACATCACCTCCATTTCTATGTGTTTAGTCTTATTATGAGGATCTGGCCAGGTTCAGTAGGGTCTAGCCAGAATATTCTTTCACTCTGTTCATCTCCAAACCAGTTGCTGCCCTCTCTCTCTCTCTCTTTTCCCCACACTGTTGCATCCCTCCTGGTGCCACTGTGTTGAAACTGGTAAGGACTTAAGCTGTGGTAGTAGTCACTGGTTGGTAAATTCTGGAGTGAAGATGCTGGTGGTATGGATTTGTTTGACCCTGGGATAGTCATTGGTTGGTAAATATCTGGAGTAAAATTTGAAGATACAGTACTGTATTGGTAAGAATTGGAGCAGGGGTAGTCATTGATTGATAAATATCTGGAATGAAGATATTGGTAGTAAGGAATTGAAGCCAGGGTAGACAAATTGGTAGGTAAAGTCTGCAGTGAAGATTATGTATTGGAAAATAATTAAATCCTGGGTAGTCAGTCATTGGTTGGTAAATTCTTGTCACTAGACTTGTGAAAGTGTTTTGGTATGCAAGTCAGGTAAACTAACTGTACATACCCAAACATAAACACTTACAATACTGTAGTTAATTATTTGCTGCTGTCATGCTTGTCATCTTAGTTTTATATTAAAGTTTGAATTCATAATACTTCTATAAATGTTTGTGATGTTCATCTTAGTTAAAAGGATACTGATACTCTGTTGACTGTAAGTTGGAGGGCTATTGATACCTCCAAACTTTACCATGAAACAGAACCAATATTAGTATTGTTGAGACTGTCTGTGTCCTGGTATAGTTTGAAGGAATCAGTATCACTCCAATTCACCATAAAGAGTTTTTCCTGGATATATACAGTACAGAAACTTACAATGAGTTGTACACTTACCCTTTCCGTTTCCCACACCGTTGTTAAAGTACACAAGGTAAAAAATAAAAATAGAAGTCACACATTTTCCGTGATACAATTGGACATGTAAGGCAGTGTTTACCTCGTGTACATAATAATATATACTGATAATATGCAACTCTGGAAGGGATCAGTTGTAGCCGATATTTCATTAGTATAAGGAAGGTTTTCAATAGATGGATAAGATGTTACATTTTGCTGAGAATATTGCATTACATAAGTGACCTTTTTCATGTGGTTCTCCTCCTTAGCTGGAATAATTAACTACATAAAAGATTCTTGTTATTTTCTGGTATACAACACACAACTTGTTTACTTATATTGAAGGTGAGATTTATGGATGTGGTAAGGGAGGATATACAATTGGTGGATATGATGGAGGAGGATGTAGGGGATGGGAATATGTCTAGTATTGTTTGAGATGCTTACTGTAGACACATTGCATTTGGAGGAATATAAGTTGTTGTTAATGAGAAAAATGGATTACATAATAATATATAGTACTTACTTGTGGATTGATTCAGTCTAATTTTTTTTAATTTTTTAATTTTAGTAAGCGCCAAAGAAGAAATAGAGGACATAATTATGCAGCTTTAGAACGAGATAGGAATTTTCTCTGCCGTAATCTTTGTAGAGTTGAAGTTATGTGTGTGAGTGTCCCCCCAAGAGTGTTTAATTGAAGGCTATTATTTCCTCCAAAGTGTAGCATGAAACACCAACACCTGGACTCCTTTGCAGGTAACGTGTACGGTCGGCGGCAAAAGTCCCGTCGCCTCACTTGCTTCACCGAGGCACGCGATGTTCATAGACTCAAGATTGTTAGGTGTAGAAAACGTGCTTATTTCTCGACTCCATGAACACTGCATGTCTCGGTGAAGCAGGTGAAGCGACATGACTTCTGCCGCCGACTGTACAATTGCAGACCGTGAAAAATCCGCCACCTCTTCCGACCCTGAGACGAGACCTGAGTTTTTTTCTGAATAACGGCTCATCCAAACTATTACTGACAACACACACAAGAGGGTCTGTGTTGGTGTGTGTTGGTGTGTGTGTTGTCAGCGATAGATTTGCTGAGCCGTCACTCAGAAAAACCACACGCCTCATATGTGAACCCTGATATGACATCAAAATATAAATGAATACTTGATGTCCCAAATTAATGAAAATATTAATGTTTGAATATGTTTGAATCAAAGTACAGGGTCAGAAGACGGGGTAGACTTCTCATGGTCTGTGATTGTACAGTAATATGCTTTGTGGTGTGATTTGGAAGATTCGAGGGTCACAGAGCACTAGTTAAGTGGGTAATACAATTTTGGTACATTAGAATGCCTTGATTCATGCAAAATATTCCAGGAAAGAGGACCAGATGAACAAAAAAATAATGATGTCCTTTTGCTTGGAATGATTTAGAGGAATGAGTTGCTCCAGATTTACCAACACTGTACTGTACCTCCCCCTTAAGAAAACAGCTTAAATTTCCATAAAGTCGATAAGTTGAACATTCTACTCCATTATTTTATTTTTATTTCATTTTTTATCTAGTGAGAATGTACTGGCTCCCTCATTTAATTTATTTAATTATTAATATTAGTTAAAATTAGTTAAATTAATTAATGAATTAAAATTACTTTATTTTTAGTAAATATAATGCAATTAAAGACCAATGATATAAAAAACTACACAGCAAGTTACTCGTCTTCAACTTATAAACAATGGAATGTGTGTGAAACTTATAACTACAGTCACATTACCTACTGTACAGAGGAAGTGATATACAGTACTGCCTTGTTTTGTACTGCTGTTATTGTTATGGGTGTGTACAGTATTGCAGTGTTTGTAATGAATCTGTACTGTATACAATAAACCCTCTTTGTATATTATTACACACCCATAACCTCAGTGGATAATAAGGGTTTACTGTACTGTACACTGATTCATAACACCAGTACAAAATGAGGAACTACTGTACTGTATTTTTACCAGGATAAAAAAATACAAAAAGAGGCACTACAGTCCAACTTGAGGCTCGTATGCAGGAATGTCCGTGGTGTTGACGATGTATGTGTAGTGTGTCTGTGGAGTCATCGTACCGGTACCACGCCATCGTCAACACTACAAATGTTCTTGCATGTAACCCATCATAATGTCATCACTGTATATGATATTAACTTTGTGAGTGGGAGTGTATTAATGATGTAATGATTATATTATTCTGCAAACTCACATGGATAGAGATATAAATAAGGATATATTATTATTATTTAAAACATTAGGAAAAGCAACACCTACAATATGTACTTTTTCAGCCATCTCTGTATACTTGCTTGAAGGCTTTATTATACAGTATATATTTGAATCACTTGTGTGTATTCCAATGTCAACCATATACAGTATATTCTTGGTCAAAGGTTTATATTCGTGTTAAGAGGCAGATTTTCCGGTGTTGTTTACAAACGATGACCAATAGTTGTCCTGAATAAAAACTGGTGCTTACAATATACAGTACATCAAGTTAATGCCTATAGGAGTCTTATAGCATGACATGTTTAATAATGATTGTTGAGTTGTGTATAGTACAGTATATAATTATAATCCAACATGAGGTAGTGGACTTGTACTTATCTCTCTCTCTCTTCTTTACTGTCCTTCATGTTAAAAGTTATGCATTATAATTATGAATAGGAGAGTAAGGCCCCGTCCACACTATCGATCAGAGTACGATCCAATACACACGTTTGGTAAGTGTGGGTGGAGGGCATGATTTTGTGAAGCCTGCTGGTAACTCCTCCATCTGGCAACACTGCTAAAAAAAACGAGAGAGATAAGTTCAGCGGGCACTGCTCGGTCGTGTGGACGGGGCCGGAAAGAGGTGCAGTACAGTACATACACAACTTTAGAATAATTTTTGTGCACATTTTACTATACTCCAATTTTTGTTTCTTTCAACCAAGTGAAAATGTACAGTTGGACACATGAATGGGTGGTACAGCCCAAATGAAAGATGGTCAATTTCTCCCAATATCAAGTTCCTTAGTGCCAAATAGGAGACATCAGGAGCAGAAGTCAGTATTGAGGATGGTAATAAAATGCAAGTACAGTACCTAATAATATACACTAGCTGGTTACTCAAATGGGACAAGTATCTTTCACCTGCTGGGCTGTACCACCCATTCCTGTGTCCAAATGTACCAGCCACCACATCAAATTTATTGGCTTTATCTGTCCCTTACTGATTCATTATACTTCAGTGGACCCTCAGTATTATTATGCGAACATGATTGTATACACTTAAGGGGAGATTCTTTTGTTGGTATTTTGAAGGTATCTGATTCCTCCTACCTATGACATGAAACAACAGATCCCCTAATATAGTATCCTACCATTGATGATGTCTGTTTTCTGGCATAGTTTGGAGGAATTAGTAGCCTTCCAATTTACTAACAAGAGAATCTCCCCTTAATTCTGTATGCCAAAGAATAACTGAAGCCTGAGGAAACATTTAGTAATCTTGAGTGAGGGACCAACAAGTGTAAAATGAAGTGGTGGACACAAGTATTTATTCATTGTACTGTACTGTATATCGAGGATCTACAGTATACAATGGGTCCTCAGTATTATGTTAACCTAATACACGGTACTATACACTTAATTCTCCTTTAATACAGACCCATTACTGTACTGTACGTCAAAATGTGTGTATGGCCGTGAATACCAGCAGCCTCTGGGGAAACATTTAGTGGTCTTCAATGAGTGACGGACCGAGTAGTGTATAATTATTGAAGCATTGATTACGAGTATTTATCAGCATTATATTCACAAGGGTCTGGTTTGGTCTGTAGCATCATGGGTTTGTCGTGTTTGTTATCATACAGTTAACTCTCATTTTACACTTTGATGTTGAGTGTGTAATGAAACTGTGTACAGAAAACCCTCATTGTACAGTATACTTTTGTATCGAGTGTGTAATGTAGTGTACAATAAGTGTTTACAGTACTGTACATACATTCATTACACACACTATTTCACATACAGACTGTCAGTGTAAAATGAGAATTGACTGTACATTACTTTCTTCTCTTTTGAAACTATGTACTGTAGTAAGTCTTATGTAATACAGTAGAATAATTATGTAATTTTCTTGCCTGTATCAGTACTGTACTGTACTGAAGTCTGTGTATGTGAGAAGTACATATTTGATGTAATGTACATAATTATTTTCATCTTGAAATATTATGGAAGTACTGAAGTAATGGTTTGCTGAGAATTGAAGGTTACTGATTCCCAAAAACTGTGTCACAAAATGGGGGAGTCAGTAGTTTGGTCTACAATTTGCTGACGGTACCCAATTACTCTTTAAATATATTGACAAAAACAGAAGCAACTTTAGGAGTGAAGGAAAATATAAAACTGGACACAGTGGAGTTTAAAAAGGTATTCCCTCGATATAACACTAACATTATATTATCCAACACTCATCATGTAAAGGGAAAGTATGGTGTTGGTAAATACAGTATGGAGCAACCGATTCCTCAAAAACTATGCCAAGCAACAAGCCACCATTATTTTTGTTAATCTGGTCCTGTTTCCTGGTATATTTTTGAGGATTGAAGGCACTCTAATGTACCAAAAGTATACCATACCCCTTAATCAACACTGGCCCGGGAGATTACACGTTGGTATGTCCGAGGTCTACCGATTCCTCCATTCTATTGTCGGAAAGCGGACGGATCTGTTTCGTGGCATCGATTGGAGGAACCAGCAGCCCTCCATTTTACAAGAGAGTATGTATCCCCTTCAAATTTGTACTAAATGTTTGACATATTATTCAGTACAGTTTATTCCCTCTCATTTATGCACACTTGGTAGACATAATATAATTTCATTGTTGTCAATTATTGTACTGTATGTTTATGATACGGTAGGCTCTCAATATTATGCTAATGTATTTAACACTTGTCATTTATTTAGGCTGTCAATATTATGCTAATGTATTTAACCCCCATCATTTATTTAGGCTGTCAATATTATGCTAACATATTTAACCCCAGTAATTTTTTTAGAATCTCGATATTATGCTAACGTATTTAACCCCGTCATTTTTTTAGGCTCTCAATATTATGGTAACGTATTTAACACTTGTCACATAACACACAGGTCTAGTAGATCATTTAGTCTGTGTTGTAGTGAATAACAGAAGCCTGGGGAAACATTTGGTGGTCTACAAGGAGGGAGTGAGTGTGATGGGAATGAAGTGGTGGATAGGAGTAGTTTTCATTACCATCTGTATTAGTGTTAGATCAAGGGTGTAACTGTATAATATCACTACTTTACAAATGTATGGTCGTAACTGTAGTACTTTGTATGATAATTATGTTACAGTGCACTTGGCATTTTAAGAAACGGTATGTAGGCCCTCGATATAAGATGAATAAACTTAGCGCTATCCATTAATTAAACACAGGCTTAGTGAATCGCTTTATAGTCTGTATGGCAATGAATAACAGTAGCCTGGGAAAACATATGGTGGTCTTCAATGAGGGAGGGAGTGATTAATAAACCGGTGGATACAAGTAGGCTACAAGTATTTATTCATTGTATATCCAGGGTCAACTGCACTGTAATAAAATGTTTCCAGTTTGAATTGGGACAGCCAGCAGTAATGAAAAAATATATATGCCGTATCAATTATATCCGCTATGATACTTCTATATTATAGGGTGGGAGCAATATGTTGTCGGAGAAGTGGAGAGGCTACCGATTCCTCCAGACTGTGGCAGAAAATGGACAACCTCAATATTCACTTCTATTTTATGGTCTGTTTTGGAGGAATCGGTAGCCTCCCGTTCACCACTGATTGCATTGCTCCTCTACATAATTTAGGGGATGTTGTCTCGACGGTAAACTGTTTAGAGGACTACAGATTCCTTCAAACTATGCCAGGAAAAAGACCACCTCCATGTTACCAGCAGGGAATTTGTTTTGTGGCATTGTTTAGAGAAATCACAGTACTGTCAAGAGACTATCCCCCTCAACTATAGACAGTGATTCATTCTCATATTGTCGGTATTACAAACACAGCTTACCAGTATGCTGCCTTCCTTCATTATAGGGGAAAATATTATTCGGGAAATAATATTGTCGGTATGCTGCCTTCCTTCATAATAGGGAAAATAATTTTGGTATTACAAACATAACTTACTGGTAGTGTACGCTGCCATCAGTGATAATAGGGATAAAAACCTCCTTGCCTCGGTAATATTATTATTTAGATTTTTTTTTGTGCACTCTTAGCGGATCACCAAAAGACCTGACAGACATTACTATTCAGCATTGTGGAAAGTGGGTAGGAATGCAAATGAATCAGCATCAACTCTTATTTGGTCATTTTCTTGTGTACTTGGCCTCGGGAATTTGTACACATGCTGTTTGGTAAGGGAAGTACTGCAAGGAATAGTCTGCTACAGAAGTTATATATGTACTTTGGGTACATTATAGCACCTTGATTCCTCGAAAGTACAGTATGCCAGGAAATAAGACAAGATTAACAAAAATACTGTAATTGTGTTCTGTTGTTGTTGCTTGTAATAGTTTTGAGGAATCAGCAGGTGGTCCAGATTTACCAACACTAATACCCTCATGAGTTATTTGGTACCGTATCTACAATATAACAGTCCTGATAATTTATACTGTAGTCTTTTTTACGTTATTTTGGTCACACATTTCCTATACATTATGAACCCTTGAATCCACCAGCACGTGTACCAATTCTTGTGGCTAATATTATCGTCTTAGTACCAAATGCTTTACATGGTCTGGTGCTAGTTTTTTTTTTTCCATTATTTTATTATATTGTCAATTTGTTTTAGGAAGGTTATGTTTTATGGATTACACATACCTGTACTTATATTTTTCAGTCATGTCAGGTAATCTTATGGTGATCCCTGAAATGTTGAATGCATACTGTAAAGCATATTGACGGGTTGAAGTTCATTGCAAACCATGTGTATCTTAAAATAAGGCCCGTGATAATTATGATTATAGGAATTGAGGTTTAATGCTACTGTATGTGTAAATAGGAGTTACAAGGCCGTATGCAAGAACATCCGTGGTGTTGACGATGGTGTGGTACAGGTACGATAACTCGGTTGTTTTGTCTTCTATGGAGTTGTTGTATCGGTGCCACGCCATCGTCAGAACCACTGATGTTCTTGCATACGGCCCACAGATCCAAACAAGATGATGATTACTAAACAGTGAAATATCCGAGGCTTGTTATTATTATCCTTCTGATATACTGTATTGTATGTGCCCATACCTGATCTGTGCTCTGGTTTGGTTTGCAGTGTGCTGTAAAGGATGGTATAGTATTATTAATTTATTTCTTTGAGGAAACATTCTCTTCGCTCAGCTTCTATTATATTGCAATGTGAATTTAGCGACGAAATGTCTTTTCCTCCATGAATTTTTTATTAATACCACCCATATTGTTATTTCTATCTCTTTCTTACCAAGGAATAATAAAATATTAGTGCCAGAACTACAGTCAGCAAATTACAGGAGCATATTGATGTTATTCTTCATACAAACATATGTGGGTATCTCATGGTTCTTTATTTACAATGTATCACCAAAACAATGCTGTAATATCCTAACTGAGCACCTCACTACTAATAGGGTCACTTTACTCTTGTGGTCATACTAGAAGGTCACTGATTTGTTCAAACTATGCCAAGAAACAAAAAATTATGTACTGTACCCTCAATGTTACTAACTTGAGATTTGTTTTGTGGCATAGTTTGGAGGAATTGGTAGCACTCTAAATTTCCACAAAGAGAGTACAGTAATACCCTTAGCATAACAGACAGTTGTATTTTAGAACAGTGATCCCATACAACCAGAATCTTGGATCAAACCTGGTCACTCCTCATTAAAAAAAAAATAGTAGTCCTTCCTATATTATACTGCAGTACACATTTTTTTGTATCCTGGTACAAATGCACCGCTTCCCTTCCGAGTAATGTAATGTGACCTTAGATACATGTCTTGTGTTGGCTACATTACAGTGTTGTTGATAAGTTACAGATTGGTAAGTAGTTTTGTAATTTTTCTTGGACTGAATTTCATAAAAAAAAAAAAAAATCAAATTGAATGAGGGAGTTGGTACATTTTAGTCAGGTTAATATTAGTGAAGTACAGTATAGTATAAACATTGCAGTTGGTAAATTACAAAAGCAAAAACAGTACAGTACAGAAGCTTTTGATTATATTGATGGCAACATTTCAACTCAAAAAAGCACATTTCAAAGATTATTATGCCAAAACAGTAATCACAAAGTTTCTTAACCATAACAAATCATATTGTATGATGTTGCCTGATAATATTAGAGGCCCGTGTGGATGCCATAATAAAAGGTCACCACCTCCTCCAAAGTGTGACACAAGAGCACCAATATAATACTGTATATGGGTGTGTGTTTCATGGCATAATTTTGAGGCATTGGCAAGCCTTCTAATTCACACAAACTAAAGCTCAGCCTCTTTATGGAACATTTTGTTTACGGGAAATTGGAGAACTACTGATTCCTCTCAACGATCCCTTGAAATAGAATCCCTATTATAACATTAAGATCATCTGTTTCCTGGCATTGATTAGAGGAAATGGTAACCCTCCAATTCACCATCATGAGAAACTCCCCTTAATTAATGAAAGCTGAAAATATTATTGTATGAGTTAAATGAGCTGCTACACATACAGTACCACACAAATAGGCTGCATCTTTAAATCCTGGTCATTATACTAGACACAATTTCATCTAACAAGCAGACTGGTTCTCAAACAGTAAATATAAGCCTCATACAAATACAGTACACAGTATATAAAAAATACATTATAACAGACCCTTGATAAAATGCACATAATTTATATAGTACTGTACATGAATAAATATTTGTATCGAACACTTCATTTTAAATACTTGGTTTCATTGAAAAAAAAAAAAAAAAAAATCCAGCTTCTATTATTCACTATCAACAATTAATTCAATAATAATAATAATAATAAACTACAGTAACATTAGACCTTAATTAACTTTTGATCTGTTCATTGACATTACAGTAGTTTGGAGGAACCAGTAGACTCCAATGTGTTGAAAGTGAAATACTGTACCGCCTGTCCCTCTATTCTCGCACCTCCCCAGTCCCCCCCAGGCCTGTCCCTCTATTCTCGCACCTCCCCAGTCCCCCCCAGGCCTGTCCCCTACAAATGATGTGTGTCAAGTAGGTTATGTTAGCATATTATCAAGGGCCTATTATATTGTACATTATCTACCCACTACAAATATAATTCCTTCAGTAATTTCATTCTCTTAAGCAGCTTTATTTAATACACCTGCAAAGTTAACTATGGCCTGCAACAACCATATGCATGTACAGTCGGCGGCAAAAGTCGTGTAGCCTCACTCAGCACAACTTCAAAGATAAAATAAAGGTTACCGGTAATCATTGAATAAAGAAATCGACCGTACAGAAATGCAATATCCAGGGGAGAAATTAATACACTTCTCTGTTTTTCAGTTAACAAGCCCATAAAGCTGATTTCCCATACTTATATCATGGCTCGGCAGATGTTGAGACAGGCCATGTACAGTACCCACACTAATTACAATATACGAGGGTAAATTGATCGTCATTCACCAGATGTTTTCACCAATTCCCTGGACACGACTTTAGTGTACATAATACAAAGGTCAATAATTTAGTCCTCTTCCCCTCCACCATGTGTTGAGACTGATGTTGGTGACTGTACATACTTTCAATATTTACAGCAAGAAATATTCTACTATTGTATACTGTACAGGACATATTTTGAGCAAGTCTGTACATATTTAGTACAGTTCTATGTAATAAAATCCCTTGGGGTACAGAATATAGATCCTATGTATTTATTATGTACAGGTATGTTTTTTTTTTTCATTATACACCACAGTAAGGTCAAATTAAATGTATCCTTTACTTCTTATATGACTCTTGGATTAAATAATTATCTAACTTTCCTACTATGATGATGTGTAAATGAGAAAGTTGAATAGCTTGATATGAGAGCCATGAGGATCCCTACATTACAGCAAAAGAAAGCAATCCCCTCCAACCAAATGGGAACAAACGCATTGATGGCGTGAAACTCCAACAAATACGCAGGAAGCAGCCATGAACCTTGGGCCCCAAACCACAACAAAGTCAGAACAATTGCTTTTTGCCAGGATACCACCAGTCTGGGTACTAAGAGGGGCAGCAAAAGGAGGTACCACATAAAATATTGAGATGTTACCACCTTGTTAAAAGTGACAAAAACAACCGTCTGTGTAAAGAGAGCAAAGTGGAGGTCGGAGCGGTGACTGTACTTGCAGCCAAACACAAGCACCAGGATCAGCTGAGGACCGAAGGTGGCAACATTCAGACCCGGGATCTTGAAATCTGCACCGATGTAGAGGAGGTAGAAGTAGACAGAGAAGTTGTGCCTCGTGTCGGTCCTGGAGAAGTGGTAGAGAAAGGCTTCCTCCAGGTACTGTTCACCATACATGGCCAATCCTATGCTAGTCAGGCCAAAGAACGACACTACAGCACCAAAACACAGACGCATCTTGGAGTAGTTTGGGAGGAAGGATCGCCAGAAATAGTCCTGTGGAGGAGTGTTTGAGAGGGACAGGTACAGTGGTAAACAATATATAATGGGATATAATTTAAAGTGTACAGCTGTGCCAAGTAGAAAGCCAGCCAGGAGACTGAGTCTATGTTTCATCATGTACAGTGTGAGGAGTATAAGTACAGCCATGACTGCCTCAGCACTTCCCCGTGTTGACACTGCCATGACGAGAGGATTGTACAGCCACAGGAAACAACACTTCAACGCTGTGGCTTTACTTTGTCCCTCCAGCATCAGTATCTCATAGATGAGTCGTGATGCCAGACAATCCAGAATGGAGAAGAGCAACTTGCCAAACACAAAGTGGATGTAAATATTGGGTAGCATCATCCAGGCCAGGAATGGTGTGTAGCGGTAGGTATGGCGCAGGAAGGGGGAGCCGCCATCTGCCACCTCCCTGGCAGCGTCGGTAAACACATGGTAGTCAACATCGGTATATTTGAGAACGTTGTGGCGGTCATGATGTTCCCCGTATGCCACAAGGCCAACACGCACCAGGAAGCCAATCACCGTGTGGATGAGAATCAGTTCCGTGGTACCAGACCTTGAACCACTACGTGACCCAAGACCCATGATGATACAACTGATGTTTAAATAATATACACTAGTAACAATATTACTGATAGATTAGTTTATGGTGCAATAATGCAGAGGAGTTGCATTAAAACTTTACTATATTTTAATGTAATGCAAACTACACCGGATTAAACTGAATGTAAACTACAGTACATTTGATTAAACTGGATGCAAACTAATCTGTGTTCAACTACAATTTCATTCCAATTAAAATCATACTAAACTTTACAATTTGGTCTTCATTTTCTTGGCTGCCTGAGTTATGCATCTTTTGAATGATTCAAATTCTGCAGCACAGTCACCCTTCATGACATTCTCTTTGAGTGCAACACAACGAGCATATTCTGTGGCGTTGGGACTACACTCAGCCAACAGTTTGGGGTACATAGACAATCTCCCTCGAGCTCTCTTGACAGACTCCATTGTTTGTGTTCTGTGTGAAGTGTATACAATATTATGTAACTATAATGAATTATAATGACTAATATTTCCTCACCCTTTGGGAAAACATATATTGAGGAATCACTAAAATGTTTTCTTTCAATGTTTTCACTGGTGTTCCCTGCACTACATACAACGGTCTGCTCTTAGTAAACAATATATTATGAGGTGTCACTCTTTACTTTAAACTTAAGGTGTAGTGCAGTTCTAGTTCTCTTTTATAAGGATGTCAGTGGAGTTCGGCCTTGGGCCGAGGTCCGACCTTGGGCCGAGGTCCGACCTTGGGTTCGGCAATGAAAATGTCGTAGATCGGTTTACTGAAGAATATCCCGAGTCCGGTGGTGACAGCAAGGACCTGGAACTTGTTGGGGTTACGTCTTATCCACAACTTCACACGACCAATCTTCTGGGGTTTCTTGATCTGAAAGTGGTCGTGAATCCTTGTGTAATGAATGACACTCTACCTCAAACAGTTGAAAGCAGTCATATCAAATGAGAAAATCCAATGACTATTAATTCATTTAAACAATACAACAAAACAGATCTACTATTGCTACTACTACTACTACTACTACTAATAATAATAATAATAATAATAATAATAAACCAAAAAATGCCTCCACCCCTCAAGTACCTGGTATGATGCCTGTGTTGGTTGGGATTGGTTTGCATACAATGTGTCCTTCAGTGTGTGTGTCCGTGCCGAGGCTGCACCATGACCGGCCGGACCAGAACGGTAGTTGTCGGGCACCCGGAACGCCTGCTGTGGTCCGATCTTTGGCTTCACACCGCTACCAGACATTGCCGTTGCTGCTAAGGGAAGGGGGGAAGGGTTAGAATATTAATAAGTAAAATAAATCTTAAAAGCAATACAATGGATAAATGAATAAATGAATAAATGCAATAGACAAATATAATGGATAAATGAATAAATATAATGGATAAATACACATTACTACCATATTGCTGCAAATGGGGGTTCGAATATCATTAATAAGTAAATAAATAATGAAGTAAAGTAATAAATTACTACACAGTAATTCCAGCTTTAGAGGAATCAAAAGCCCTCCTAGTATATACAGTATAGTATAAAATAAAATATAATAAAGAGTTAAAACAAAACAGAATTAAAGATAAATATAAAACAAAAAAATAAAGAGAAGGTATTATTAAAGTAGCGGTAAACTCACATTAGCATTACACATATCAGGACAATCTCTGCCTTGGTGACGGTGGTGGATGTGGCGGCAATAATAGCAATAACAGTAGTAGTAGTAGTGGAGGCGATGGTCGGAGCAGCGTCAAGCAGTGTTCAGAGGTAGGAAGAAGTGGGAGCGGTGGTGGAGTTAGTGACGGTGGTAGAGGAGGTGGAGGAAGTGGGAGCAGTCGTGGAGTTAGTGGAAGTAGAGGAGGTGGAAGTGGAGTTAGTGACAGTGGTAGTGTTGGTGGAGGAAGTGGGAGCAGTCGTGGAGTTAGTGGAAGTGTTGGTGTTGGTGGTAGTGGAAGTGGTGGTGGTGTCAGTATCAAGTTTGACTCCGGCACAACACCCAGATTCCTTCCACCACTTGCGACAACACTCTCGTAGGGCCGACAATTGCGCCTGGCACGCCTCCTCTTGGTAGTGGTTCCCTGAAAAATGAATAAAAATAAACATATAAATAAATATGAGAAATATGAAATCTACACTACAAAATATACATATAAAATGAAATATAATGCAGAAAGTAAATAAGAAAGGATGATTGATTGATTGATTGATATTCAGCACCACAATAGAAGGTCATATGGACGTCTTAGGGAATAGCCTGGGAAATTCATATTTTTGGTGGAGGAAAGCATACTTATGTAAGCAGCAATTCATAAATATAAAATGTAGTAAAGAAAACTTAGAAACTTGAGAACCCGAGTAATTTTTTCAATCTAAATGTGAAATGATTCTTTCCTTATCTGGCCTGACCTGACCTAACTTATATTGGATTCATTCACATTACCAGACCTTTACCAGAGCAAACTACTGGCACCAAACCTAACCCAACACACCACTTGGACCTAACCAGGAGATAACGTCAAAACAGGATATTTCTGCAATTTGTGGATGTCAAAATCGCACGAAACTCACGAAAAGCAGTAACGTAATGGAACCTCATATTTAGTCCGTCAGTGAGGCCTTATTAAGAGGCCTATTCCCCTAACACAAGGGTTGTACAAAATAACACCCGTTAAATTATAGGGTATTAGTGCCGAAGTGCACCTCTCTGTATAATAAATATTTTACTGTCATTACCCACTATTTTGGACCAATTTAAGACACTTTTCTTCTATGGTTTTTCTTCCTCAAATACCCCGTTTTTGAGATGTTGTAGTAGTTTGCCCAGGTTAGGTCCCGGTAGTTTGCCCAGGTTAGGTCCTGGTAGTCTGCCCAGGTTAGGTCCCGGTAGTTTGCCCAGGTTAGGTCCTGGTAGTCTGCTGTGGTGTGGTCTGGTCTAGTCTAGGTTAGGTCAGAAAAACCATAGAAGAAAAGTGTGTTAGAATGGTCCAAAATAGTGGGTTATGACAGTAAAATATTTATTATACAGAGAGATGCACTTCGGCACTTTTACTAATTATAGTAGTAGAAGTACAACCCAAATCACGTAACTTATATCAAACCCAAAATTAGATCGATTCATACAAGACCCCAACATTACAAATCTCACACATGTGTTAACTGGAAAATACTGTAATACCATAATGCAACACAAAAAAAGCTATATAATGACTCACTTACAATGAACCCACAAGTGTACAATAATTCCCTTATAATAAAAATTCGCTCTATTATTATTATGCCGGCAAAACTAAAGAAAACTTATCCCCCCACACACACACATACATACATAACACCTTATTACACGATATTTCCTGCCTTTATTACACCCTTACACCTTCATAACTTACTCTGAAGGCAGTGCTGGATGTCACACGCCTGCCTCTGACACGGGTCCTTCTTCATGAGACTCTAAAAAATAAATAAAATAATAATAATAATACAAGGAACGAAGGGAAGGGTAAAATTTTCGTCTGCAAGCAAAGGTGTGTACCTCTCAGGGATTACATATATAATAATAATAAAAAGATGTATTTATTTAGTTATTTATCTATCTATATAAAAAGATGTATTTATGTTTATTTATCTATCTATATAAAAAGATGTATTTATGTTTATTTATTTATTTATTTATTACTTCTTGGTGTTGTTTTTATTCTTTCCAAATATGTAATTTAATTTTGAGTGCAGTATTTGTCTTCTTTTCAACAGATTCTTTGGGGGATAAAAGATTTATTACTTTTTTTTGTTTCGTTGTAGTGAAGATGTCTGTTATTATCTTCACTTTGGGGTTAATGACAAATAATATGTTTGTTTTTGGTCAGAGGTCTGTTTATTTTAATAGTCAACCTCATCCCGCCAATTAATTAAAAAGATATATATATTTATTTATTTATCTATTTATTTTTATCTTCTAGGTGTTGTTTTTATTCCTTCCAAATGTGTAGTTTAAATCAGTGAAAATGTAAATATTGCCAGCAAACCTAACCACTGCTCTTTGACACTGAACTTGGAAAATGTAAATACACGAAGCATTATGAATATACCTAAAAATTAATAATATGGAAGTATACAAAAAATAATGTTATAATTATTACATACCTTCTCCCTTGAGTTTGATGTGACCGTGTTAGTGACGTGTTAATGTTTACATGGACAGCTGATCTCACTCTCTCTTGGCGATGTGAGTTAATTTATTACTATTTTACCTCACTGATACTGTGAAAAACATAAATTAACGATTAAATATCATTATGGTTAAGTTAGGCTATGATTTAGTTAGATAAGTTATATATATTAGCCATTTTAGATTAAGTTTTCTTTCAAAATATATATAGGGTTCACATTCAAGAACGTCATTGTGTGTGTGTGGTGCTTACGATGGCTTGGTACCGATACGATGGCTGGCTGCATAGAAAACCAACAACAGAGGCATCGTATCGTATCGCACCATGTCATCGTCAACACCACACATGTCCTTGAATACGGTCCAATAGTTGAAAGGTTGATGGGGAGTTGTGACAGGCAGTGGTTGTTATTTTTTATCAAACTCATAAAATAACTCATAAATTCTTAATAAAGTGTTGTGAAATTATTGGTACGTTAAATATGAATTATGTTTACAAGTTGCCACCGTGGGATTCCCTTATATTATTAATGTGTTTAATTAAAGTAGGAGGAGGCTAAAGTAAATATGGTCTACTTGTTTCTCTCTCTCTCTTTCTCTCATACTCTCAGTGCGCTAAAATAAATATGGTCTACTTGTTTCTCTCTCTCTATCTCTCTCTCTCTCTAGTGCACTAAATAAGATATGGCCAAATTTTCTCTCATGCTTGGAATATTTGTTTACAGAATAATGTCTTCTGAAAGCGATGACGATTTCCTGTCTGCGGATGAAGGTTCGGATGACGACGAGTGTACAGAACTGCCACCACCACCACCACCACCCACCCTAGTGCACCAACAACAACAACAACAACCACCACCAGAAGAAAGAACACTCGGCCGCGCTGGTCATCAAGTAACGGAGAGATTGGACACCCAGGCGAAGATTACAAAATCGGAAAATGAAAGCAGCGATGATGATGATGATGATGGTGATGATGATGGTGGTAATGACGATGATATTGATGACACCGGGGACGATGATGATGGTGTAGTTCACTCAACTGCCACCAGAGTCTTGGATGACGACGATCTGGATCCCGAAGTTCTCTCACCAACTCCCGACGACGAGGAATCAAACCTCGAGGCATTGGAAGTTACAACGGGAATTGTCGATGAGGTGAAGGATGTAGAGTCGAGAGAGGAGAGTCCTGGGGTATTCAAAGAAGATGCCACAGCGTCTGATACAAGTGACCAACAGGAAATAATTGAGTCACAGAAAGGGGAAGACAAATCAGAACATCAAGTGGAAAATAAGAAAAAGTATGATGGTGAGAGTGAGACTAATAAAGTAGCAACTGAAGATTGTACAAATACTTTACAGAAATTGCATATAAGTGATAAAATTGAAAGTAGGGATTGTTCCCAGTCAGAAGAATTGAATGAGTCGGCATCTATAAAGGAAGAAACTAGAAGAAAAAACTTGAATACTGATAATGATATAAAAGAAATGGAATCGAAATCAAAACAAGACAAAAGAGAAGTTGAAATAGAGAGTATAGAGGCCGCGTCAGACAGCATTCCAGATAGGCCTAAACCCGAGAGACACGCCACAAGCTCAGCGACGGAAGGAAACGACACCAGCGCTGACCCGACCGCCAAGAAGCCACGGGAATCGAAAATCGGGAGGAAGAAACCCCGAGAGAAGCTTGGGGAACGTCTGGGGGGTGCGAGGAAGCTTGGAGCGAGAATGCTCAATAAAAAGCTGGAAGGTATCAGTTCGGATGACATAGTGTCTTCAGGTGTCAGTGAGAGGGAGAGTTGTTTAAGGCAGAATACAGACACCAAGTTGCAAAATCAAGATGGAGGCTGGGACAGAGAAGAGAGTACCAAGGCAGATGATAAAAGACAGCAGGAGGAGGAACTACGTTGGCTCCAAGCACAGGCACTCTCACGGCCTCAGGTACTTACTTACATGTCATAATATTGTACCATATAATTATTTATTTATGTAATATGAAGAGTGTTGTACAATGATAGATGATTGAATTCAATTTTGTCTGTTTATCCAGGTTCATAAATAACACGTTGTTCATTATTATCTTTTTAGTGTATTTTACAATATTTTGTAAGATTATCATTCACACTATCCCATTCCACCTCCAAGGAAACCAGGACGGATGATAGCGGTGGTTGGGGCAATGCATGGGGCGGCTGGGGAAGCTCATTACTGTCAGCCGCCTCCACCTTCACCCGGGAGGTTGGTCGTGGCGTGGGCACTGTGATGGAGACGGTTGAGAGCGGTCTGGGTGTTCCTGATCCTGAAACCATGGCCCGGGAATTGGCCCAGCAAGAGAAGAAACAATTATCTGAATCCCGTAAGTATATTAAACTTTTTTCATACATTAACGCCACTTTGGACCCGAGCCAATCCCATTCCTCTCTTGAATTGTCCCTCCTTTCTTCCTTCTATTCCTCCTTACTCTTTTACCTTCTTGCTTGCTGACCTTCCCTTATTCCTTGTTCCTATGCGCTTGCTGTCCTTCCTCGGGCATCTTCTGCCTTGTAACTAAAAGTCTTTCTAGCATAGCTCAATATTATTTTTCTACTGTATATCATCATCCTTATACATGTACAGTCGCAAACCAAAGTTTCGCACCTCCCTTCGCTGACAGGTAGGTGAAGACAGTGTTAAAGATATGCTGAACGATCAGACAAACTGGTGTATTGAGTTGGTAACGAGACAGTGTGAACTTCATTTTCGATTAGTTGCAGTTTGTTGTTTGTGAAAATGAACTTTATACTGTTTCTTTACCAACTCGAAACACCAGTTTGTCCGATCGTTCAGCATATCTTTAACACTGTCTTCACCTACCTGTCAGCCAAGGGGGGTGCGAAACTTTGGTTCGCGACTGTACTGTAACTTATATCCCATGCTAAAATAGTAAGAAGAATAAATACATGTCGTTCAGAGAGTTACCGAATGTTGTTTGGAATTGCTGTTTATTTTTCAGAAGCCCCATCTAGTGGAGGAAGTGAGGAGTGTTCAAGCAGCCAAGACAAACATGATGATGGGAATGATACAAGTTTACAGGAACCAGCTTTAAAGGACTCTGGCAGTGATGGTGGTGGCATGTGGTTCGGATCCATTGTGTCGGGAGTGTCGGGTGCTCTGGAGTCTGCTAGCAATAAGGTACAATATATATTATACACTATTCATTACAACCACAGTCTGTTTTTTTATAGCTAAGGACAAAATTCCACAGCTGTAATAATGTTAAATGGAGAAGCTTATTATGGTAAAATGGAAGACTACAGGTATTCATTCCTCAAAACTATCCCAGGAAATGAATCACTTCAATATTTACAGTTACAGGGGATTTGTTTTGTTACATAGATTGGAGGATAAATTAAAGTTCCGTGAAGTGAAAAGTAAACACAATGAATAAATACTTGTATCCACCACTCACTTCATTTTACACTCAGTCACTCATTGATGATCACCAAATATTTTCCCAGGCTTCTGTTATTCATTACCATACACACTAATTGATTTATTAAGCCTGTGTTAAATGGATAGTGGTAATTTATTCATTTTGTATCGAGGGTATACTGTATTTGTTGTTATTTTTCATTACCATACAGACTAAGTGATTTACTAAGTCTGTGTTAAATGGACAGTGCTAAATTTCTTCATCTTGTATCGAGGGTATACTGTACTGTATTTTGTTGTTATTTTTCATTACCATACAGACTAAGTGATTTACTAAGCCTAAAGTAATTCATGTTGTATTGACGGTATACTGTATATGTTCTTATTTTTCATTACCATACAGACTAAGGGATTTACTAAGCCTAAAGTAACTCATGTTGTATTGACGGTATACTGTATAATATATGTTGTTGTGTTTGGTTGTCAGGTGTTGATGGGAGGACTGGACACTCTGGAAGTAATTGGACGTAAGGCAATGGACGTCATACAGGAAGGGGACCCAGGCCTCAGGAAGAAGAGAGCCGTCCTCACTAATATCAAGCCAAACTTATCTCAGGCAAGCCAATGTTGTTTTAATTAAGACTATTTACATATCTTGATTTGCTAGAATATTTTGGTTCACAACTACAGTCTAGGTACTTTTTATAATATTTTTTTACTGTTGCTTCAATGTAAAGGTACGGCCACACCTGCCTGAAACATGTGTCTGTAACTTGCTTCAGACATTGCCTTGAACTTTGTCTCACACATGCTCTAAGCACGGGTGTCAGGGTCATGTCAGCACCTCTGCCTGAATCATGTTGGTACCACTGGTGTGGACGAGGCTATGAGCTGCGGACATGTTTCTAGTACTGTAGATCAGATGAGAGATGATTGTTGCAAATTACTGCCAGGCGGTCAGCAGCCGATACTTGTTGTCTGAACCAAGATTCCCGTTTGGTGATATTAGGTTCAATGCTGTTGAGTAGGTGGTCAAAGTCTGACTTAGACATTCTAAAGAAATTCAGAAATGATGATCTGGTTCCTATTTGTGCCGGCAACAGTCCAACATCATCTGCAGTCAGATCATCAATGGTACTGTACCTTTCTCCAATGAGCTTTGGTCTATGTGATGGATGAACCCAAAATCACTGTCACTTCTGTCTCTGTTGTCCACAATGTGCTGGGTAGTGTATCGGGTATGTGTGGACCACCTCATGATAACACCTCAGTTACCAACATGTCTATGGCTTTGCTTGAAACAGCACCCAAAAACACTGTTCCAGTGTTGTCTGTGACATGCTACTAACATGTGTGTGACGTGTTTTCTTTATGCCTCAAACAGTGTTTCAGACAAAGTGTAGGGCAAGTGTGGCTGCACCTTAAAATAGTCACAAATTTACCTGCTTTTTATTGAAATTGTACCGTACTTTATTTACTTGATACTATACTTTATTATTTTATGAGTGAAGCTGCATTGAATTTACTTGTCTTTATTGAAATTTGTTGTCACTTTAATAACACTGTCCTGTACTTTATTTATGAGTGAAGGTTTATTAAATAACAGGTGTTGCAAGATGCCCGACTAAGAGCAGAGGAGGAGAGGGATGGGAATGTTGGTGTTGACAGGCAGCAACGGGAGAAGCAGAAGGTGATGTTTGAGACAGCCTGGGACCGGACAGAAGGTGTGGTGCATTTGGAGGCTCTAACACTGGTGGCACGGCAATGTGAAAACAAGATGTCCAGCCTCATCAACACCCTCCCTCACTTTGTACTGGACATGATTCAGACCAATAATGCCAAAATCAAGGTCAGTGCTTGTACACACTTCTACAAGGACCTCTTATTTTGCACCATTTTTTATGTCCATTTTTAATTAACTTTTGTTAATGGCTGTATTCATTTTTAATGTGCATTTTAAATTTTTGTATATAAAATGCATAAATGCATTAATGTTTTGGTTATTATGGCAAAAATGCTCAGATTCACTTCTACGTATTGTGACATTAGACACACATTTCACATAGGCTTCATTCCAGTGTTTATGAGTTGTTGGAAGGTGGGTTCTGCACTGTAGCTATAGTCTGTTCAAAATTTGTGTTCCATTTTCCACTATCTATCTGTCTCTATTTCTATCTATATCTTTATATCTATTTCTATCTATATCTTTCTATCTATATCTTTCTATCTATCTCTATCTGTCTCTATTTCTATCTATTTCGTATCTGTCTATCTATCTATCTATCTATTTCTATCTATCTAAGCATAAGAGGCCAGCGGAACACAAGTTTTGAACAGACTTTAGTTATGTAAATATTTGGTGTAGAGTAATTTGTCTTTGACTGCATTACATTTACCAAATAACACAACTGAAATTTATTGAAGGAGACAGCACATCCTCACCACATTGAAATGAAATGAAGTATAATACAGTATCCACATTTTAAATTCGGTGCATTGAGTGTGGAGTAGACATGTTTACACAGAACTCAAATGATGGTTGGTCCACAGAGTACGTGTGCTATGGAGGAGGAGGAGAGCCTGGAGGGTGACCTTGCACAACACATTGCAGCCGTCATCACTGCCACCACACTACCACTCAGCACCACAAAAATATGTCAGGTAGGGTGGCACTTGCACTCGTATCTTTTATTGTACTACCAGGTCTTTTTCACTCATTTTCTAAAACTTTCACACTCATTATCTGCATCTTGCACTGTCCCTCCGTTCCTTCTTTTTCCTCCGTGCTTATTGTCCCTCTCCTCTATCTGATTCTCTTATGTGGTTGAAGTTCTTTCTGTACAAGTACAATCTTCTTCCTTCCCCTTTTTATTCCTTCCTACTGGTATCTTGAATCATTTATATCCCTTACTTACACCAAAACAACAATTCTCTTGCTTACATCAAAATATTAAACTACCGGTACTTATTTCCTAAGGTTAATAATTGTACCGTTGATTCATTCCCTCTGCACTTTTCCACCCTTTAGGCCTGGTCACAAGTACAGGAGGTGTGGCAGAAGGAGGGCGTGGATGAGGAAGAGCTGTACACCACACTGGCAGAGATGGTGTCCCAACTTGTGGCTCTCATACACAAAGCTGCTGAACTGGCCCTCATCACACCTCAAGCTGATCCACTCAAGTTGGCAGCACAGTTTAAGGAGTAAGAGTAATTTTCATCCTTAGTTATAGTAGTTTGGAATGCTTAATGCCTTAATTCATGTCTGTACTTACTCTGTTCAAAGTGCCACTATTCTATTCTGGAGTATAGTTGACTTTCCCAGTTTATTTGTAATGTCAAATAATTAATAATGACAATACAGTATAGCAGTGTGGTTTTGTTATCTTGGTGAAAATGCACCGATTCCCGTGTAAAAATCATATGATCCTATGATATACGTTTCACATACATTGCAGTGTTTATGAAAAACAGATAATTGTGTAAATTCATTTGTCGCTAGTCTTGGATTACCTTTCAGTTAACGATAAAGCCAAAAAATTAAATAAAGGAGTCAATTCATTTCCGTTATGTTAAAACAAAAGCAATAGAATACAGTAAGCCCTTGATATAAAATTATTAAATTTAGCACTATCCTTTGAACACAGGCTTAGTTAATTCCTTAATCTATATCTTTATGAATAACAGAAGTCTGGGAAAACATTTGGTGGTCTCATGAAGGGACTGAGTGTAAAATAAATAAATTGTTAAATACCAGTATTTTTATCCATTTATATCAAGGGACTACTGTACTTCTCATTATGCAAGGGTTGAGAAATAATAGCGTGGTTTGTGCAGGTTGAGTAGTGGTGTGTGTGGAAGCTTAGAAGGCACAGCAGACCAAGTGTGTGGAAGCATCACTACCAAGGAGACTAACGACACAGACTCACACATCAACAATACCATCACCAACATCTATCTGCAGGTGATGTTGAACAGAGGGAGTTAACAGAGAAATTATTATCTAAATATTATCTAAATATTATACATGTAGTTTGCAGGAATCTGTAGCAATTCAATTAACCATCAAGCAGTACCATTCATCATGATTATGATGATGATGGTTTATTATCAGGTTTCCCAAGCCAACAGGTAAAAATAACATTAACATAAGTATAACAATGAGAAGAGTAAAAATAACATTAAGATACTGGTAAGTATAAAATTGAGAAGAGTAAAAATAACATTTAAGATCAGTACAGTATAACATTGAGAAGAGTAAAAATAACATTAAGATTAGTATAACATTGAGAAAAGTAAAAATAACATTAAGATTAGTATAACATTGAGAAAAGTAAAAATAACATTAAGATAAGTATAACATTGAGAAGAGTAAAAATAACATTAAGATAAGATAAGTATAACATTGAGAAGAGTAAAAATAACATTAAGATAAGATAAGTATAACAATGAGAAGAGTAATAATAACATTAAGATAAGTACTGTATAACATTGACAAGACATAGAGGAGTAACATTAATGAAAATAATAATGTGTTGGTTTGTTTTCAGGTTTCCCACGGCAACAGTTACGTGCAGCAGAGTATGGGTTGCCTCTCCACCGTACTGCAACACGCCAACGTCAAAAGGGTCGCCGCTCAGCTCTAGTTTATGCTGCCTGCTTCAGAAACTATTTAGGGGAAAGTATACTTGTGGTACAATGGAGCACCTTGATTCCTCCAAAGTATGCCAGTAAACAGGATCAGTTTAACTAAAATAATGGTGTCCTGTTGCTTGGAATAGTTTGCCGGAATCAGTTGGTCTAGATTTACCAACACTGTACTGACTTCCCCCTTAAATACAGATCATAGTGAATGCGACTGTGTACAGTATTAGGCAGAGTATTTACAGCATTTGTTAATTAATTAAGAGGAGGACCACTACAAAGTAAATTTGTGGACTATTCGTTTCTCCAAGCTTTGCCGGGAAACAATATCACCTCAATTTTACTAATAGGGGATCTGTTTCGTGACATGTACTTATTTACACCAATTGCCTAAAGATTAAAGATAAAGGCATCAGTAAACATAAACTTTTTCACTCTGACTGAACTTTTTACTTTTTCTACTTTTTTACACAGGTTATCAACAGCACAGGCATAATTTACCCACTCAAAGAATGATATTATTGGTATAGAATTACTGTACATTATTATTTCATCCCTAGTGTTTTTATTTAATTATATTATCATCATGCCTTTTGCTTGCTTCAATATCTGTAAGGGGAGATTCTATTGTTGGTGAACTGGAATATTTCTAATTCCTCCAAACTATACCAAGAAACAGAAACCCCCATGTGTAACATTGAGGTCACCTGTTTCCTGGCATAGTTTGGAGGAATCAGTAACCCTTCAATTTACCAAGAAGAGAATCTCCCCTTAAGCTTGTCCATAATATGTTAGGCTTAAGTTAAGTTACCCAGCTTCATACTCTTAAATTAAATATATGAAATCTAGTAGCAGAATTGAATATAGGGTCATATGCAAGAACATCCTTAGTGTTGATGATGGCGTGGTACTGGTACGATGATTATTGAGTTTCTACAGAGCCATCGTATGTACCACGAATGTTATTGAATGTGGCCCATAGTCATGTCGGTCAGTGGGACTTTTTGTATAAACCGTCAGCAGCTTATTGAAGAGTATTAATGTGTGTGGGAAACTATTGATGGTTACTGTAATTGGAGTGCTGGTGATTCCTACAAACTGTGCCAGGGAACAGATCCACAATACAATAGTAACATTGAAGTCATTTGTTTCCTGGCATAGTTTGAAGCAATCGGTAGTCATTTAATTTGCTGACTCTTTGTTAGCACATGTATTATAGCATTGTATTGTTCACATGTATATAACCATTATGATAAACATTTAATATATCTACTATCTTTTATACATATGTTTATAAAGTGTTTATAAAGTTTACTATAGAATTATATTGTAGGAATTATCTGTCAGAATTGGGGCCACTTAATGTACAGTTGCCAAAAAAGGTAATGCGACAACTATTGATACAACATTAAATATGTTAATGTCCATAGTTGTCTGTAGGGATTATAAGTATGTATTACAGAAGGATATGTATCTTTCCTTCTGTTATACATGCCTTTAGTCCCTACAAATAGTAGTGGATATTACTATGGTTACAAAGTTCTATCAAGATTTGTCGCAATACCTTTTTTGGCAAGTGTGCAGTCACGAGTCATAATAATAGTTGAAAAGTCTGATGAAATATTGAATGAGCTCGTACATGTGTGAGATCGGAAAGTGTTGTCATTTATCCACTGGTACGTCAGGTGATACGAAACTTAACAAGGCCAGGAAACATGTTATGGCCAGTGACTATTCCATTTTTTTAGCCTGGGGAAAATGTGCCTGCTCCCTCATGTAATTCCTTCCCTTTTTTTATTTTTTTTATTTGGGGTACAGTATATGTAAAACAATCCAAGACAAGTTACACGAAACATTTTACACACACACACACACAGGTACTGGTCATCAACTTTAAAACACTGAAATGTACGCAAACATGTATTGAAGGTCATGTTTGAACTTGGAATTGAATCAGTTAATATGCATGACAAAATAATAAGTAATATAATAGAGTATAGAGTAATCCTGGGCCGAGTGTTGACAATGGAAAGCATGATGACTCCGTTGTACTAATTAAGGGATTAGGGAGTAATCTGTTGTGAGGAGAGACAACTATATATTTCCTTTACAAGCTCTCTATACCTAGTGATATTATTCACATTAAACCATAACTAACAATTATTTTGTTTTAGTACATCAAAATATAATAACAAACATTGGACATTAACTGTACATTTTTAGTTTAGTATTTGTAAGCTCTCTATGGTGATACTGTATTTTCATTCACATCAAACCATAACTGTAGGGGCCGTATGCAAGAACATCCATGGTGTTGACGATGGCGTGGTACCGGTACGATGACTCCATAGTCCTGATACCATTCTATCGTCAACACCACGGATGTTCTTGCATATGGATCTACTGTAGGTTTTAGTTTAGTACATCAAAAAAAGTAATCACAATCATTAGACATTTTTTACCATCAGTCCCGAAACTTTTATATTTATCTCTAGAAGGATATGGCTTATTTTATTATGTGGCCCATTTTATTATATGTTGGAAGTAAGGCTGGCTAATACAATTTATTCTTGAAACAATTACCTACTATAAGTATTTAATTTAATGCAGATACTCTATTAATAATAAACATGATATTTTGATACTATATTAGAACTAGTGTGGCAAGATTGTACTTTAGATTATGTTGTTCTGTACTGTATGGTATTTTTCATACTGTACCCATCTCAATGAATCAAACTTGTTTCTAGCTAATACAGTATGTTTTCTTATTTTATTCCATATTATTTCAGTACAGTACTGTATAACATTTTCACAAACAGCAAGCATTTTCCTGCATTGTATAGTTGCCAAAAAAGGTACTGCAACAACTATTGATACAACATTAAATTTATTAATGTTCATAGTTGTTTGTAGGGATTATAAGTATGTATTACAGAAGGATATGTATATTTCCTTCTGTTATACATGCTCATAGTCCCTACAAATAGTTAAAGTTCTATCAAGATTTGTCGCAATACCTTTTTTGGCAACTGTATACTCACCAGATAAACTAGAAGTACAGTTGCAGACAAGAAATCAAGAGTTCCTTTCCGTGCTTTCCACCTACTCATTTCTAAACTCGTATAATATTGGTTAGATTTGAAGTTGTGGGTATTTTTGTGTTGGCATTTGTGTGTACATGTATACCTTTGAACTTCTGTGGCACCTCAGAAAAACACTCGGCTTTTAAATCTGTCCAAAATTTTATGAGTTTAAAATTGAGTGGGTGGAAAGGAACTCTTATCAACAGCTTTACCTTTAGTTTATTTAATTTATTTAATAACTTTATTTCATAACTGTGTGTTAATTAAGGGGTTTATATACTTGTGGTACATTATTCCGAGTGCCTGATTCTTCCATAGTATTTCAGGATATAAAAACAATGAATAAATATAATGGTATCCTGTTACTTGGAATAATTTTGATAAATCACTTGTTTCAGATATAACTAAACTCAACTATCCTTTCAAAACTCGTATCAAATGAACCCAAATGATTGAGGTATGCTATAGAGCAAAGCCTTACTACAGAGTACAGTACATATACCGTACATCTAATTATAGGTGAAGCCTATGTAAGGTAAGCACTGAGTATTATTGCACTTCCGGTCACTCTTCAGCTATTTGTACAGTAGGGGATGAAAGTCTAGTTCAGTGCATGGCTACCTCTGGCCATCCCAGAAACATGTAGCCTACTGGAAAGTTGGCAAAAAAGGTATTGGAATTCCCCCTATGGATATGTATAGTTAATTTCAATGTAAAGGTGGTTCCAATACTTTTCTTACCGACTGTACGTTTATCACACCATTTATAAGGGGAAATAGCCTGCAGTAGCCTACATGTTGGTAAATCTGGAGCAACAGTTAGATTCCTACAATTAAACTCTCTCAGGCTACTATAATAGTCTCTGTTATATTTGTTAATCTTGATCATGTTTCCCGGCATATACTTTTTGAGGAATTAGGGCGTACTAATGCACCAAAAGTATGCTATTGTGTGTATTGTACTGTACTTTAACTGTACACGGAAACTCGGTCAATAGCAAAAGGCATGGTAAAAACCTATTATTTAGGCTATATGCTCAACTTTCTCTGTTACGTAAAATAGCATTAAAATAAGTCTTCAGTGAAAACCTTAATAATTAACGTAGAGTAGATTTCTATCATTTTCTTTATCAAAACTAATGAATTTAATATGATATTTTGTGATAAATATCCCACAAACATACAGTTAAGTTAGTCAGGAAAGGCCTAGAACCGCGGGGCACACCCAGGAAGTCTCATACAGTCACTCTCAAAAGTCTCATATAGTCACTCTCAAAAGTCTCCTACAGTCACTCTCAAAAGTCTCCTACAGTCACTCTCAAAAGTCTCCTACAGTCAGTCACCCAGACATAATATTATACAGTATTGTGGCTTCTACGGGGGAAGTAAGTACAGTGTTGGTAAAATATGGACTAAATAAACTGCTTGCATAATTATGATTCCTCCAAACTATCATTGTTATTGTTCATATGGTCCTGAGAATAATAATTAATCCCTTTCATTATAATTATTGAATGCACCACCAACCCACTATATATATTTTTATATACATATGTTCATTAACTATAGTTCTTCTAAATGAATGACGAAATTGATGGTAACGTAATGGTGAACATTCTGCAGCATTATTTTCCCAAACTGTGTACGTATAGGGCTTTGTGAGTGTGTGTGTGTGTGTGTGTCTCTCTGCGTGTGTTTGTGTGTGTGTCTCTGCGTGTGTTTGTGTTTGTGTGTGTGTGTGTGTGTGCGGGCCATTTTGCCCATTTATGTAAGACCAACAACAACAAAAATTTACTATGTATGGTATGAATAGGTCTGGTTCATCGTATATTATTATAAGATGAAAAGATATAATGATAAATTGACCGTGAGAGTGTATTAATTAAGGGGGTGCGGGAATAGGGGGACAGGCTTGGAGGGTGCGGAAGTAGGGGAACAGGCTTGGGGTTTTTTGGGGGGTGCGGGAGTAGGGGAGGTTTTGGGGGGTGCGGGAGTAGGGGAGGTTTAAGAGGGGTGCGGGAATAGGGGACAGGCTTTCTACACACCCCAAGCCTGTCCCCCTTCTCCCGCACCCCCTTAATTAAAAATCCCTTATAATAAAGTCGGAAAATATATTTGAGACATATAGCTTCACAGGAAATATAAGAAAAGTAATTACAGCAGCTAGGAGTAAAGATTGGGGTTAGTTGGGATGCGAAGGGGCACCCTAACCCTTATTAAAATAATGCCCACATGGTCTGATCTCTAGTCTCATCAATGTGGTGATTGTGTTTCGAAGGAGTGTTTTCTGTATACACTTGGGTGAAATGGCAGTGTGTGTGTGTGTGTGTGTGTAATGGTGTTGCTGCAAAGATACGCTGATGAATTAGTTGCCATTCGCACTAGATATCTTCATTATTACTCATTATAATCATATCAACTACTATGAGAAATGTAACTATTGCCTTGTAAAACTGTTGGCATGTTTGTAATACATTGTTAATAGAAGAATGATGCATTTTAATATGTCATGTTAACTAAACAAATGTAATACATGATGTTATAATACGGCAATAGTTAGTGTCAGGGATACCAACCCTTGGCACAGTTGTAAGAATCTACCGCCAGCCAACCCGGTCTTGTACCACGTGAAGATTACCACGCTGTGTATAGTATAGTACTGTATTATAATATGTCTACCCATTCACCTTACCTAAAATCATTATAAATAGGTAAATATGCATGTTAACGTGTGCTCGACTAGCCTATACGGGGATAAAAAGAGGTGGACTTGGAAATTAACGTCTAACAGATAGCCTAATTACTAGGAAACTATAGGGTGTTATAGCCTATACTTTTTCCCTTTAATTAAATTTTTGTGCGCAGGGTTTTTAAGTATTACTCCATTAATACTCTACATCGATGCTTCCACGGTCTCGAGCCATTATCATGAAATTTGACGTTCAATGATTTGTCCCCACGTGCAGCAGATCTTGATTTTCGTTTCCCGTCCTTTTAATTCCTGCAATATTTTACCTTCGCGATGACTGTTTTGATCTGAATATATGTCGCTGTCTCTTAATTAAGGGGGTGCGGGAGTAGGGGAACAGGCTTGAGGGGTTTAGGGGTGTGTGGAAGTAGGGGGACAAGCTTGGGGTGGCCGGGTAGAAAGCCTGTCCCCTATTCCCGCACCCCAAGCCTGTCCCCCTACTCCTGCACCCCCCAAGCCTGTTACCCTACTCCCACACACTCCAAGAACCCCCCAAGCCTGTCCCCCTATTCCCGCACCCCTTTAATTCCGGCCTCGCAGTTTTCTTACTTCCTCCTTCAATTGAAATATTTCTTGCAATTCATTCTTATATCTTTGTGTGATGCAGCAGCAGCAGCAGCCAGGACACATGATAATAATTACACTGCAATTAACGTAATGATATCTCCACTATAATATATGCAGCTACGGGGTCAATACTCCACACACTGCTGCACGCTAACCTTGTGTTGAGGGAGGGATATAAAGCACTTATTAGAATAGGGAGTATAGGTGACAGCCTTGGCGTGACTATTAAGGCTATATTTATCCTGATTTGTGAGATAAAATGAACGAACAAAGATCCACGCAAGTCTATCATGAAGTTAGTTATTGTGTAATGTCATCATTCTTGTATAACATTGTCATGAAACACTTGTATAAGTACACGTACATGATGACTAACATTATAACTAATGTTTATCACTGTTGTGAATGCTATATTTATTTAGGTGACATCTTCTTATCTTAGTATATATAAAAATATTACTTTTCTGAAAATGATAAACTTTTCAAAAAAAAAAAAAAAAAAAACGAAGTGAAGCCGGTAGATTCCAGGCTGATTCCGTGACAATATATTTTATGTTACAAATGTCGGTTAGATAAGAGTTAACATTTTCACTATTAACTGGAAGAGACATTGCCCTTTATATTTAGCAGAGATAAGTATTAACATCTTCACTACCTGGTGTGACATCTGATTGGGGGGTGGGTGGGCGAAGCCCAGTGCTTGTTATCCTTATTAAAAAAAAAAAAAACTTTACCTGGATTTTCTTAGATCAGGTGCATTATTAAGGGGGTGCAGGAAGAGGGGGACAGGCTTGGGAGGGTTAAGGGGGTGCGGGTTTTTTTGGGGGGTCGGTTTTTTTTTGAGGGGGGTTAGGGGGGTTCGGAATAGGGAGACAGGCTTGGAGTGGGTAGAAGCCTGTCCCCTATTCCCGCACCCCCAATCTTGTCCCCTACTCCCACACACCCTTAATTAAGTTTATTGTATTGGTGATCGAAGAAATGTCATGATCAACACCAGAACCTATACTGCACTCTTTTAAGGGGGTGCGGGAATAGGGGGACAGGCTTGGGGGGGTAGGTTTTTTTCGGGGGGTCGGGAGGGTGCGGGAATAGAGGGACAGACTTTCTACCCCCAAAAGCCTGTCCCCCCTATACCCGCACCCCCCAAACCTGTCCCCCTACTCCCACACCCCTTTAATGTTCTATTGAATAAGATTATAATAACATACTCTGGAATATGTAAAGTTGTTTGTACCCGTGTGATGTATTATAGGCCTATGCAAAAGTCAGGAACCACACATTTATTATAGACTGGTAATTAAGCTTTTATAGAGCCTAGCTGTACAGTGTATTGTTCTCAGCGTCCCATATATTAATAATTGTCTGTATAAGAAATATGAATATCACTGGTGTATCCGTTATCTTATATTTATCCTAGCTTATATAAGAGGGTTGGCCTTGTCTGTTTATGGTCACACAAAAATAATATGACAATCCTAGAGCTTAGATGTCACACAAAGACTTAGTAATTGTTGTCTATAATTAACATTCCATGACAAATTAGCCCAATTGTTTATGGGAGCCGAAGATTTCCTGAGTCAGGGGATTTCGTGGATGTGAAGAACATTCCACTGGTTGCTAGAGATAGGATAAATGTTCCCAGTACTCGAGCTGCGGGAAAGTTCAGGAAAGGTTCACGTGGTCTCCCACATCAAGGTTAGGTTGGTACTCCTGCAACGCATCTGCTCTTCTGTGAAAACCCCGCCAAATTCCAGCCAATGAGCGTCGTGTGTAGTGATGATGTTGACCAATAGTGGGAATGTATTGATGACGTCATGATATTCCAGCACTCTGATTGGCTAACGTCACAGTGAGCTTCTAGAAGGTTCCCCTGGACGTGTATAAAGTATTAGACACAGGCCGGCGCAGTCATACCAGCCGAGACACGGAGAAGCTGAGGACACACGCACGCTAATATATTATTAATACTACAGTTTTCTGCCTCATCCTATTTATATAATCGTAAGTAACTTTGAAACGTTTTATGAAGTGTTATTAATTATAAAATTTGTATTGAAAGAACGTTCATAGTTAAATTGTGGTGGTGGTTATTATTTGAGAGGTATTCTAGGTTGACTTAAAAAGTATAATATAACGTGAGAATCCTAACGTTATAAAAATCATATTCTCTTATTAACCTAACCTAACCTAGAACTATCCCTAACCCTGAACCTTCGGTCCTAACCCTGAACCTTCGGTCCTAGCCCTAACAACCTTCGGTCCTAACCCTAACAACCTTCGGTCCTAACTTAACCCTAACAACCTTCGGTTTTATATTGTGACTAAACCAAATACGAGCACCAACTTAAATCTTCTTGACGGTATTGTATATAGAATTATTATGTTTGCATATTGACATTAAAATGTATTTGGTGGCGTGCTTATAAACTTGTACCATAATTTTTTTTGTGCATTACATAACAATGGGGCCATATTCAAGAACATTGATGGTGTATACGATGGTGTGGTACCGGTACGATGGTGTGGTTCCATAGATACACACCTAACATAATAATTTAAGCCTTGTCCTATGGGTTACCACGCCTTTGTAAACGCCACGTGTGTTCTTGAATATGATGGTCTTTAATTATGTATGAGTAATAAATGCCTCTTAATTATACGTCTTATTACTCGTTTAGGGATTTATTTGTTACTCGTTCAGGCTTGTTAGTTTTTACTCGTTAGTTCTGATCTTATGTTTTTTTTTTACTCGTTCTGGGTTTTGTTACTTTTCACTCGTTCAAGGACTTTATTTGTTACACTTTAAATCAGGGTATTATTTTGGTTTTACTCGTTCAGGGACTTTATTTGTTACTCGTTAATTCTGGGTCTTTGTTATTGTTTACTAACGTTAATTCAGACTTATTTTTACTCGTGAATTCTGAGTCTTGTTATTTTACTCGTTAATTTTGGGGACTATTTTGTACTCGTTCAGGGACTTATTTGTTACTCGTTTTTAATTCAGGGACTTTATTTGTTTACTCGTTCATGGACTTGTTTATCACTCATTCCTTTGTATTGGGTATGATGTGGCATGGTGTAAGTTAGTAAATAAATAAAGGATTGTATTGAGTCATCACCAAAAATACTCGTACACCTCTAGGAAAAGATGATGTACAGACTGGGTCAAGAGTTGTAACATGGAACAAACTCTTACTCACACGCTTAATTTCACTTTTAACTATACTTCTGAGTGCATATTTATTATACATATATATTTGAATTTGTTTGGGATTTAAAATATAAAATATAAGATACGGATAGATCTTACATACGGAAAGTAATGATTTTTGACACGACTGTACCAACCAACACAGTTGCCACACGCTGCCATAGTATTATTATTATAGAATTAAAACAATAGTAAGAATATATATACGACTCGTTATCATGTTTCTATAGTGGAAATGCGTAAAGCGGGATATATGATAAAAAAAAATATTGAAAGGGAATTTAAATGTTAACTATAGAGGAAAATGTTTGTTTCTTTGTAATCAATACTAGGAAGCTGCCATTTTATCTCTCCACACACACTTTCCATGCTGGTTTCGTAGTCGCCTAGGATACGCCCTATATAATAATAATGCTGTACTGTAGAGCTTCTTTGTAGTACAATTATTTTATACATTTTTATTAGATATATTCTGTGAAACTTATTAATTATCGTTATGTGTTTGTTTTGGATTTCTTAATATTTACCGTAATTAACTAAAACAAAATATGGGAGCCGGTATATTTTCACTACAGTAAATAAATATAACCATAAAAAAAATGTTGGACTCTTGAGTAATTTTTTTGTTGGTGTTAATGGTTGATTGAAGGATTTTTTTCCCCACTCCCTAAAAATGTCTTGTCACATGACGTGGCTTTGTTCTGTATGTTGGTACAGTTGGTGGCAAAAGTATGTGTACTGTATATTTGTTTGACTAAGAAAGATGTGGTTGTATGTTGGTACAGTTGGTGGCAAAAGTATGTGTACTGTATTATGTACTGGGTATGTGTGACTGGGAAAGATGTGAATGTATGTTGGTAGTTAGTTTTGCAGAGGTTAGGTAAATTGTTATGGTGATGTGGTTGTAAATTGTAGGTAAAATGTTGTGATGTGGTTGTAAAGGGTAGGTAAAATGTGATGTGGTTGTAAAGGGTAGGTAAAATGTTGTGGAGATGTAATGGGTATGTAAATTAGTGGTTGTTAATTATTGTTAGATAAAATGTTGTGATGTGGTTTTTAAGTGTAGGTAAGATGTTGTGATGTGGTTAAGGGTAGGTAAAATGTTGTGATGTGGATGTAAAGAATAGATAAAATGTGATGTGGTTGTAAAGGTTAGGTAAATTGTTGTGATGTGGTTGTTAATTAAGTGTAGGTAAAATGTGATGTGGTTAAGGGTAGGTAAAATGTTGTGATGTGGTTTTTAAGTGTAGGTAAGATGCGATGTGATTAAGGGTAGGTAAAATGTTCTTATGTGGTTTTTAAGTGTAGGTAAGATGTTGTGATGTGGTTAAGGGTAGGTAAAATGTTGTGATGTGGTTTTTAAGTGTAGGTAAGATGTTGTGATGTGGTTAAGGGTAGGTAAAATGTTATGTGGTTTTTAAGTGTAGGTAAGATGTGATGTGGTTAAGGGTAGGTAAAATGTTATGTGGTTTTTAAGTGTAGGTAAGATGTTGTGATGTGGTTAAGGGTAGGTAAAATGTTGTTATGTGTTTTTTAAGTGTAGGTAAGATGTGATGTGGTTAAGGGTAGGTAAAATGTTATGTGGTTTTTAAGTGTAGGTAAGATGTTGTGATGTGGTTAAGGGTAGGTAAATTGTTGTGATGTGGTTGTTAATTAAGGGTAGGTAAAATGTGATCTGGTTAAGGGTAGGTAAAATGTTGTGATGTGGTTGTATTGGGTAGGTAAAATGTGATGTGGTTGTATTGGGTAGGTAAAATGTGATGTGGTTGTATTGGGTAGGTAAAATGTGATGTGGTTGTATTGGGTAGGTAAAATGTGATTTGGTTGTAAATGGTAGGTAAAATGTGATGTGGTTGTATTGGGTAGGTAAAATGTGATTTGGTTAAGGGTAGGTAAAATGTTGTGATATGGTTAAGGGTAGGTGATCTGGTTGTAAACTAGATAAAATGTTATGTTGTGGTTGTAGTGGTTAGGTTTGCAGATGATTAGTAAATAGGTTAGGTTTGTTGTAGTCGGTCAGTAAAATGTTGTGAGAATAGGTTTGTAGAGGGTAGGTAAAATTTTGTGATGTGGTTGTGAGGATAGGTTTGTAGAGGGTACGGTAGGTAAAATTTTGTGATGTGGATATATAGGATAGGTTTGTTGTAGATGGTCAGTATAATGTGAAGTTATAAATGATTAGGTTGTAAGTTCAGGTGGCATGTAGGCTGAGGAATAGATAACTTTGTTTTATCTCGCACAAGGTACCGTAGTTTATGTGCATTGGAAATTTTAAGTAAATGTGTAACTTAAGAATGTTGATGTTAAATTTTCTATTGACTAATTGAAGCCCTTCTTTTTCAGAAAATGTCGAAGGCTTCAGCTGTGGGAATTGACTTGGGGACCACGTACTCCTGTGTGGGAGTGTTCCAACATGGAAAGGTGGAAATCATTGCCAATGATCAGGGCAACAGGACTACTCCATCCTATGTGGCCTTCACAGACACAGAGCGTCTCATCGGAGATGCAGCCAAGAATCAGGTGGCCATGAATCCAAACAACACAGTTTTTGATGCCAAGAGATTGATTGGCAGGAAGTTTGATGATCACCATGTGCAGAGCGACATGAAGCACTGGCCCTTCGAAGTAATCAATGACAGCACAAAGCCAAAGATTCAAGTAGAGTACAAAGGTGATAAGAAAGCTTTTTACCCAGAGGAGATTTCTTCCATGGTGCTAATTAAGATGAAGGAAACTGCAGAGGCGTATCTGGGTGCTACAGTTAAGGACGCTGTAATTACTGTCCCGGCCTACTTCAACGACTCTCAGCGTCAGGCCACCAAAGATGCAGGAACCATCTCCGGTCTCAATGTGCTGCGTATCATTAACGAGCCAACCGCCGCCGCCATTGCCTACGGTCTGGACAAGAAAGTAGGTGGTGAGCGCAACGTCCTTATCTTCGATCTTGGCGGTGGTACTTTTGATGTGTCCATCCTTACCATCGAGGATGGAATCTTTGAAGTAAAGTCAACTGCAGGTGACACTCACTTGGGAGGAGAGGACTTTGATAACCGCATGGTGAACCACTTCCTTCAGGAATTCAAGAGAAAGTACAAGAAGGATCCCTCCGAAAACAAGCGTGCTCTTCGTCGCCTGCGCACAGCCTGTGAACGGGCAAAGCGTACCCTCTCCTCTTCAACCCAGGCCAGTGTGGAAATTGATTCCCTGTTTGAGGGTATTGATTTCTATACCTCCGTCACCCGTGCCCGCTTCGAGGAGCTGTGTGCTGACCTGTTCCGTGGCACTCTAGAGCCAGTGGAGAAGGCCCTTCGTGATGCCAAGATGGACAAGGCTCAGATCCATGACATTGTCCTTGTTGGTGGTTCCACCCGTATCCCAAAGATCCAGAAGCTGCTGCAGGACTTCTTCAATGGCAAGGAGTTGAACAAGTCAATCAACCCTGATGAAGCTGTGGCATATGGTGCAGCTGTACAGGCAGCCATCCTCTGTGGTGACAAGTCTGAGGCTGTCCAGGACCTTCTGCTTCTTGATGTCACTCCTTTGTCCCTTGGTATTGAAACAGCTGGTGGTGTGATGACTGCCCTCATCAAGCGTAACACGACCATCCCCACTAAGCAAACCCAAACATTCACCACGTACTCCGACAACCAGCCTGGAGTGTTGATCCAGGTCTACGAAGGTGAACGTGCAATGACCAAGGATAATAACCTTCTTGGAAAGTTTGAACTGACAGGCATTCCACCAGCACCACGTGGTGTACCACAGATTGAGGTCACCTTTGATATTGATGCCAATGGTATCCTTAATGTGTCTGCTGTGGACAAGTCTACTGGCAAGGAGAATAAGATTACCATTACCAATGACAAGGGACGTCTGAGCAAGGAAGACATTGAGCGCATGGTGCAGGATGCCGAGAAATACAAGGCAGAAGATGAGAAGCAGAGGGACCGTGTGTCTGCCAAGAACTCATTGGAGTCCTATTGCTTCAACATGAAGTCCACACTCGAGGAGGAAAAGTTCAAGGACAAGGTATCCGAGGAGGACCGTACCAAGATCATGGATGCCTGTAATGATGCCATCAAGTGGCTGGATGCCAACCAGCTTGGGGAGAAGGAAGAATACGAACACAAGCAAAAGGAGATTGAACAAATCTGTAACCCCATTATCACCAAGATGTACCAAGCTGCTGGTGGCGCTCCCCCTGGTGGTATGCCCGGAGGTATGCCTGGTGGTTTCCCTGGTGCTGGTGGAGCTGGTGCTGGAGGTGCTCCCAACAGTGGTGGTTCATCTGGACCCACCATCGAGGAAGTCGATTAAGTCATTCACCTCCAATGATCCCTCAGTCAATATGCATTTCTAGAGTCCAAAGTAAACCTTCAAGAATAAATATATAATTTTTCCATAATTACAACAGTATTACTAAATTATTTTGTTTTTAATGTTATGGAGATTTTTTCTTGAAGCGTTCATTTGTTATTCATTCAGGTGTTATTTATTGTATTTGAGCAAGTCATTTTCAGGTGTATTTACATTCCTATTCATTTATTCATGAGAACAAACATCATTCCATTTTCTTGGTAATCTCAATAAAGAAGCAAAATTTTATTGCATGTTGTTATTTCCTATATTTTATGAATGTGATGTTTAGAGGGGTTTCAAATTTGTTCCCTACCTTGTTGGATTTCAGGATCAGGCCTGATACTGTAATTGAAAGCACTATTATTGAACTTAAAATGGAAAAATACTTCATTGCAGTATACAGTATTGTAATTGTGACGAAGCCTTGACTCATTGTAGCTTAATAATGCCACCCAATGAGTGGCTTGGAGGTTTGTACAACATTGACACGAATGACGAAGTTTGAAATCATGAGTATAATATAAAATAAAATTTGAAGATCAAAGTTCCCAAGTGTTGAGCTGCAGAACTTTTGCATAGTAATAGGCCCCGACCATATAATAAACCTTGGCCAATAATAGTACGTGGGTATCGAAGGCAATCACTTTAGCAGAGGGGGTGAACATTCTCATACCACACACAGGTTTTGGCTCGAATTTACCGAAATTTATACTCTGTCTGAAAAGTAAAAAAGCAAGGACTAGATAAACTTTAATATTGGATAATTAATACAACCAATATTAAATTAATCGTCTTCATTTGTCTAAAAGAGTGAATGGATGCATAAAATTTTCGTAATCCTGTGGTTGGATGAAGGTACAATTTATTATTACTGCTTTATTTATGGTGTAAGGTACTATTTTTTAACTTAGCGTGATATCATTACCTCTGGTTATATCATGGAGGTATAATTATACAGAAAACACCCTTACCTGTAGAAATTAAAATCCAAAGGAATAATACAAATGATGAACCATGTAATCAGTTTCATTTTAAAATCATTATTATAAGCAGAACGCCGTGCGATAGTTCATTCCTTTTCGTGACTCGTGAACCACTGCTTTATCCACTTATCGGTTTACTCTATAACTATTCTTCATCTATGTAAACTGCAATAATAGAACCTCCGAGGTGGGCGTGATGGGACAGTAGCAATAGTGTGTGGGTAAATAAATCTCTTTGGACGAACCAAAGTTGGGATTGATCCAGTAGTGATGATATACTGTGGTTTATTTATTTGACACAGACGCTTATAAATTTGGAATGCAACAATGAGCACCATAAATAATACATCATGAATTAAATATAAGGGCGATAAATTGCTACTACCTCCAGGACCTCTCAAATATCCGACAACAGATTTACGGCTTAACCCTGCCAGAATTACAGACGTGAGAAAGACGGACTGAATCGTTTGTAGACAAATCATTGTTCGGTGAGGCCAGGGTCAGGCCACCGGATGGGCTGGCTGGCTGGCTGGCCTGTGCATGTATGGATCCCTTTACAGAATTACAATATCAAGGAGATTTTTTATTACAGTTTACGAGCCTTCATCATGACTTGGGAAATGTAGAGACAGGACTTCTGGCGCAGACTGTACAGTACAATAAAATAGCTTTGCTTGGGTGGAATTAATGTAATTTTGATCATGTTATATTATTCAATTTTAGTAATAGGTTATATGGTATCTTCTTGGGGGGGGGGGGTAAATGAAATTGGCGTCTTCTGTCTTCCCTCTTTATAATATTTGTGACTACTAAGTTTTCATGGATGAACAGTACTTACTACAGTATAGAATATCTTGTGTTGTGACTACTGTACTTCCTACAGACAGTGAACGATGGTCGTCATGCATGTAACAATACCAATGTAACTATGACAACACTGGCGTCATTACTTCTATTATTTTCTGCCTCGTATTTACTTACACTACAGCAGTTATGGGATCTTTGAGGCATAGGGCTAGTCTTTTTCATTCTTCATTCCTTTCATCGTTATGCTCTCGTTTGTTTCATTCATTGTACACGTGTCTCTTATTAGGCCTATTTCCCTCCATACCAAACACTGCTACAAACTACAAACTCATTCCAGCAGGGGTTTAGGTTAGGTTAGGCTATGTGTATGTTGTTAATTTCTTTCATCGTTATGCCCTCGTTTCTTTAGTTCATTCATTGTACACGTGTCTCTTATTATTTTCCTCCAAACCAAATTAAGACTGATACAAACTACAAATTCATTCCAGCAGGGATTTAGTTTAGGTTAGGCTATGTGTATGTTGTTGTCATGACCGCGAAGAACACGATTGCCTGATGCACTATTTTTATTTTATATATATTTTTTTTTTAACTATACAGTCCCGGTTGATAGCTATATATGTCGCCTATCTCTGGTTACTCTGAGGTATGCTGAGTATATACTTGTTGGTGAACGATACTGTTAGTGAATTAGAAGTCAATATTTCTTCTTCTTTTGTACTGTAAAATATATGAATACAAATCATACGTTTCATTCACAACAACAAACAGCTGCTGATTTATATATAATAATTCTCAAAGTTCACCATCGTAGACAGATCAAGAGGAGACATAATACTACTAGCTTTCGACTGCGACTGTACCGTACATACACCAACGCGTAAATCTGTGTGTGTGTGTGTGTAGAGGTATTAAGGTGCGTGTGTGTGTGTGCGTGTGTGTGTGTTTGTGTGTGTGTGTGTGTGGTGCAAGGGTCTGTCAGTGTGTCACAGTGTGCGGTGTGACCTTCTGTTGATCACACACTTGTCCCTCAACTCGTACGTGTAAAACAGCAGATTGACTCCCGTGAATTAAACTTATATTCATTATTTTTGGACGATTAATTTTTGTGGTGTACGGAATTTGAGTACGGTACTTTAATTTCTTTACATTTTATTTTATCCGAAAGAAAAGTTCGCATAATTTGTTGGAACGTGTTGAAACCTGTAATTAATTTAAGTGCTAGCTGCTTGTAAATCCATGATAATAAGTATAGTAAATTAGGCGGTATGGTTTTCTAAGCTGTATTTGTCCCATAAATACGTACAGTTGGCTACAGAAATGATTACAGAGGCTATATGGAAATAAGTCATTATTCTGGAAGTATTGCAATGAATTAATGGTCTACAAATTAAGTGACTCGATCGGCGATTACAAAACAACAAACCTAATAATAATAATAATAATGTTGTATTGCAAGGGTTACATTTTCTATAATAATATGTTGTATGCCCTCTTAATTAAACAACAGCGTATGTACGAATTTTTGTGGCCAACAGTAAAAGTTCACCAGCGTTGATAGAACTCATTATAAATTTCCCACACGGCGACAGTGACAATAATAATAATAAAAAAATACACGTACATATAGAATTATATATATATTTACTTCAAATATTGCATAATATGTATAAACATTAATTTGGGGATGCGTAATTGTTGGGATATGTTCACGCCGACCAGATTTTACACCGTTTATCATTTATATAATTATGTGACAGTCCTTTGGTTACACTGGCTGTAATGTGTAATGTGCAGGAGTGTGTGTAGAAGAGAGAGTGAGAGAGAGTGAGTGTGAACATAGTGTGGGAGTGTGTCAGTGTGTTCCTTGTGAGTGTGGAGTGAGGAAGAAGTGTAGCCTAATAACATATAATAACTTTCAAGCCATGTAATTATACTGTAGGTATTTAGTCGAAGGAAACTCGTTGCCTTACATCGTGTAATTAGGACTTTTATTATAACATTTGAAACACCAAAGAATCAGAGAACAAGCTTTCCTTAGAGTTATTGTAAAAAGAAAACATCGTGCAATTAGGACTTTCATAATATTTGAAACACCACAGAAGAAGAAGAACAATTAAACTTTCCCTAGAGTTATTGTAAAAAAAAATACTCGAATATAGAACTATACCTAATGGAATTGCAAAGCAGCCTGAACAATCATATATAGCACCATGGAGCAACAGCAACTTGAAGACTAGGCTACAGTAATTTAGATCTCTCAACCTGTGATCCATTTTAAGTACCGTACGTTAATTATTTAGGACAATTAAGATGATGACGACGCCTAAGTTGATACCAAGCCTAACCATCATAATGTGTCTACTAGTCGTCGGAGGTTAGTAGAAGTTGACTAGAATTAAGGAGAGAACACATTTTTTTTTTTTGGTACAGGCCGGTGCCTCCAAAAATTTCGAGACACTATTTATTAGACTCTAGCAGGTATATAGTGTCTCGAAATTTTTAGAGGCAATTGAACACTCGCAATCCAAACTTGTTGTTGAAATTTCCAATCATCTGACATAGTACCTAGTTAACCAATTAGGCTACAACGCTTATCCTAGCTGTTTCATAATATATTAGGCGTTTCCAAGCAAGACTGAATAATATTTTGGATCGCGAGTGTAGGTTAATTACTGTACAGCCACAATCAAATATCCACCGACACTTTCCTTCCACCGTAGTAAATATCTTGGTAATAAAGAACAACACGTGTATGATTTTGCAGCACCTCATAATAATAATTGAGGAGGTTGAGTTGACGTAAGGTGTTGTTGTTGTTGTATGATGATATTTTGATATGATATGATACTGACTTACGGTACTCTATTTGCACGATGTAAGGAAAGTATTGGTGGTGGATATTTGATTGTGGCTGTACATTGGAGTGCACGGGTTTTTTGCATGATTCCTCCAAAGTATGCCAGGAAACCAATAGTAGCCTACTAAATCAACCAAAATAAATGGTGGCCTGTTAATTGTTGCTTGGAATAGTTTGGAGGAATCAGTTCAATGCTCCAGGTTTAGAGACGATAAGATTTGTGTGTGTGTGTGTGTGTGTATGTGTGTGTACGGTCATGATAATTTTTTTTTTTAATCTGGCGAACAAAAGGGACACACACACACACACACACACACACACACACACACTTCAGCATCATATTAACACACACACACACACACACACACACAATTCAGTATTATATTAACACACACACACACAATTTAGCATTATATTAACAAACACACAATTCAGCATCATAATTATCAACACACAAACACACACACACACAATTCAACATCATATTAACACACAAACACACACACACGCACACACACACACAATTCAACATCATATACTTTATAATTTTAAGTGATGTTTCATATTTACAAAGAACAATCACATCTTCTCTTCTTTCTAAGTCCTGTGAACATTAACGTGCCCGTGCTAAGAGAAACGTGATTTATTTTTATATTAGGCTATAATATGACAGTTAATTAATTGTGTGTGGTAGTGTGTGATCGTATAGTTGTTGTTGGTGTAATTATTTGTATACTGTATGACTGTAGTGTAAGTGGTTTTTGTAGTGGTGGTAGTGTGTAATAATGGATGGTAATAGGTGGATGGTTATGTGGTAAATACAGGGACATTTGTTTATAATTATGAAGGTGGTTTGGATAGATGTGTGTGTGTGTGTGTGTGGTTGTTATGGTAGCTACAGTTTATATACAGTTTTTTTTTTTTTTGTATTAATAGTGGTAGTGGTTGTGTGTGTGTGGTTGTTATGGTAGCTACAGTTTGTATGCAAGTTATTTTGGTGGTAGTGTGTGGTTGATGGTAGTTGTCATGGTATAAAAACGAGAGATGGTAGTAGTAGTGGTTGTGTGTGTGTGTGGTTGTTATGGTAGCTGCAGTTTATATATAGGTAGTGTATATGTATGTGTGTGTATGTGTGTGTGTATGTGTATATGTGTGTGTGGTTGTTATGGTAGCTGCAGTTTATATATAGGTAGTGTATGTGTATGTGTGTGTATGTGTGTGTGTATGTGTATATGTGGTTGTGGTTGTTATGGTAGCTGCAGTTTATATATAGGTAGTGTATATGTATGTGTGTGTATGTGTGTGTGTATGTGTATATGTGTGTGTGGTTGTTATGGTAGCTAAAGTTTATATATAGGTAGTGTATATGTATGTGTGTGTATGTGTGTGTGTATGTGTATATGTGTGTGTGGTTGTTATGGTACCTACAGTTTCTATGCATGATGGATAGTGAAGAGAATCAATGTTGTAACCAAGGTGAGACAACACACACAAACAGACACAAGGTTGCAATATATAGACACACACACACACACACATACAAGGTAGAAAATGCACACATACACACACAAAAGAGTAAAATGCACACACACACACGACAGAAAAATACACCCACCCTCGAACACACACACAACAGCAAAATACACCCACCTTCGAACACACACACACACACACACACACACACACAACAGCAAAATACACACACCCTCGAACACACACACACACATACACACACACACACAGTACTCGTGCACATACATTAAAAACACCCCCACCAAATAATTATAATACACGTTTTATTATTTTTTTTCGTGTTGGTAAATCAGGAGTAAATGATTCCTCCAAACGATTCCAAACAACGAGACATTATTATTATTATTATTTCTTCACCTGTTGGTCCTGCTGTTTCTTGGAGGAATCAAAGCACTCGATCTAATGTACCAAATGAGGTAAATGAGTCCTTCAAATATTGCCACGAAACACACACACACACACACACACACACACACACACACCTACTGTATATGGAAGGAGTGTGTTTCGTGGGATAGTTAGGAGGAATCAGAAGCCTCCAATTGTCATACATACTCGATTATTAGGGTATTTAAGGGGGTGCGGGAATAAGGGGACAGGCTTGGGGGGTGCGGGAATAGGGGACAAGCATAGGGGGTAGGTTAGTGGGGTGTAGGAATAGGGGACAGCCTTTCTACCCACCCCAAGCTTTTCCCCCTATTCCTGCACCCCCCCAGTCCACCCCCCAAGCCTGTCCCCTACTCCCGCACCCCCCCAGTCCACCCCCCAAGCCTGTCCCCTACTCCCGCACCCTCCCAGTCCACCCCCCAAGCCTGTCCCCTACTCCCGCACCCCCCCAGTCCACCCCAAGCCTGTCCCCTACTCCCGCACCCCCCCAGTCCACCCCCCAAGCCTGTCCCCTACTCCCGCACCCCTCCAGTCCACCCCCCAAGCCTGTCCCCTACTCCCGCACCCCCCCAGTCCACCCCCCAAGCCTGTCCCCTACTCCCGCACCCCCCCAGTCCACCCCCCAAGCCTGTCCCCTACTCCCGCACCCCCCCAGTCCATCCCCCAAGCCTGTCCCCTACTCCCGCACCCCCCAAGCCTGTCCCCTACTCCCGCACCCCCCTAGTCCACCCCAAGCCTGTCCCCTACTCCCGCACCCCCCCAGTCCATCCCCCAAGCCTGTCCCCTACTCCCGCACCCCCCAAGCCTGTCCCCTACTCCCGCACCCCCTTAATAAGTTGGTAAATCTGGAGCCACTGAGTGCTCCAAACTATTCCAGGCATACTTTGGAGGACTTAATTAATAATGTACACTAGGATTCTTTACTCTATGCGTGTGGCAAATCAGTACAGATAGATACACTAATTATTATACGTGTGTGTGTGTGTGTGTGTTTTACTGCCGTGTGTGTATGTGTGTATTTTCCTGTCGTGTGTGTGTGTATTTAGCTGCCGTGTGTGTGTGTGTGTGTGCGTGTATTTTCCTGTCGTGTGTGCGTGTATTTGTACTTTGCTGCTGTGAGTGTGTGTGTGTGCGTGTATTTTACTGCCGTGTGTGTGTGTGTGTGTGTTGCTGCCGTGAGTGTGTATGTGTGTATTTTGCTGCCACACACCTAATGTTGTTTTATAATAATATCTTAATTCTTTAATAATAATAATAATAATAATAATAATTATTATTATTATTATTATTATTATTATTATATAGAATACGACTGTGATGATAATAATAAATAATAATAATAATAATAATAATAATAATAATAACAAACTTGAATACAAACAAACAACTAACAATTTTGTATAACTTTTTACTGACGACAAACTTACAATTAAGTAAATAACTCTTTTTAACTAACAACAAACAAACAAACAATTAACTAAGTAACTCATTATTTTTAACTGACAACAACGAATAAACAAACTAACTAACAAACTAAAAATATATACCTTAACTAATTTTCCATTTTCTTTCACAACCAACCAACCAACCAACCCAAACAAAATAGGTGTGAGCCAAACTACGACAACTAATCCACCGGATTCCACCACCACTGATCCTACTGCTACTACCACTGTTCCTGCTGGTAATGGTGGAGGTAATGCTGGTGGTGGAGGTGGAGATACAACAACGACTGCTGTAGGTGGAGGTGGTGGAGATACAACAACGACTGTTGCTGGTGGTGAAGGTGGTGGAGATACAACAACGACTGTTGCTGGTGGTGGTGCTGGTGGAGATACAACAACGACTGTTGCTGGAGGAGGTGGAGATACAACAACGACTGTTGTTGGAGGAGGAGGTGGAGATACAACAACGACTGTTGCTGGTGGAGGTGGAGATACAACAACAACTGTTGCTGGTGGTGGAGGTGGAGATACAACAACGACTGCTGAAGGTGGAGGTGGAGATACAACAACGACTGTTGCTGGTGGTAGTGGTGGTGGAGATACAACAACAACAACTGCTGCTGCTGGTGAAGGGGGAGATACAACAACAACTGCTGCTGCTGCTGGTGGTGGAGATACAACAACAACTGACAACTCTGCTACAACTACTACTGTTGCTGGTGGTGGTGGTGATGATACTACGACAACAGCACCAGGAGGTAGTGGTGGTGGTGATGATACTACGACAACAGCACCAGGGAGTGGCAGCAATGATGGAGGTAAGTGAGGAAGGAAATGGTTAGAGTAATATTAGGCTGTGACACAATTACATACAGTCACAATCAAATATCCACCCACACTTTCCTTCCATCGTAATAAATATCTTGGTAATAAATAAAGAACAACAAGTGTATGATTTTGTAGCAGCTCATAATAATAATAATAATTTGAGGGGGGTTGAGTTGACGTAAGTAAGGTGTTGTTGTATGGTTATATTTTGATATGATACTGATTTATTTGTATGATGGAAGGAAAGTGTCGGTGGTTATTTGATTATGGCTGTACTATCTGTAGTCAAATCCATTAACATACATATTTAATAGTCTAATCTAAAATATACTAATACTAATACTTTGAAATATTACTCTGTATGATACTTATAAAGGTTAATAATTAGGCTATGACACACAAACGCAAGGTAGTATAATTTAGAATATTATATACGTTTAAATAATATTATACTCTACATGCAATGCTAATATAGGTTAAAAATTATATAGTTATGACATACGTAAGGTAGTCTAATGTAGGATATACTAATACATTGATATATATTATACTGTACAATATTTATAGAGATTAATTTTAGGCTGTGACACAAGTACGGTAGCCTAATCTAGGATATATTTATACGTTAAACAAATATTATAATGTACAATGCTAATAAATAGCTATGACACACGTAAGGTAGTCTAATCTAGGATATACTTATACGTTGATATATTATCCTTTTTTGTACATTTAGATTATACGTTAATAATTAGGCTGTGGCCCACGGTAGCATAATTTAGGATATACACTAATGCGTTAATTACTAGGCTATGATGGACGGTAGTAAGACATACATACACACATTTTGATATACTTATATAGGTTAACATTTATATAACTAATCAAACTATATGTATAGGAGATAGTAAATAGCAAAGTAAATAGTAAAGATGCAATTATAAGGGCCGCGAGAATATATTTTTTAGGGAAATTAATAGGCTAATTATTTCTCCTTACTATGCCAGAAAACTTCTATAAAAAAGTATAGAAGCCTTCATCGGTACAGCCACAATCAAATAACCACCGACACTTTCCTTCCATTAGTAGTAAATATCTTAGTAATAAAGAACAAGTGTATGTATGATTTTGCAGCAAATTCATAATAATAATTGAGGGGGTTAAGTTGACGTAAAGTGTTGTTGTATGATTACATTTTGATATATTGATTTATTTTACTGAGTTATTGGCACGATGGAAGGAAAGTGTTGGTGGATATATGATTGTAGATGTACATACATACTAATTAATAAAAAGGGATCTGTTGTTTCCTGGCATAGTTTGGAGGAATCAGCAGAGACTTTCCAATTCACCAACAGAGAAATCTTTCCTTATTCTTTCTGTAATGAGATATGTAGGCCTACAGTCTGTGGCAAAAGTCTTGTCGTCTCACTCAGTACTTCTTAATGGAATGATAACACAAAGTTTAATAATCGAATAAACACAAATTCACCATGCAGAAATACGATATCCAGGGGGTTAATTAATATACTGTTCTGTATTTTAAATTTTGGATCCCATGAAGCTTTTATTTCCATACTTACATCATGATTTGGTAGATGTGGCGAAATGACATTTATCGCCGACGACTGGAGGCTTCCGATTCCTCTTTTACTATGCCACGAAACAAGCGCCTTTAATTAATGTAGCTCTATAGTGTTTCGTTTCGTGACAATAATATGCCACAAAACAAGCGCCTTTAATTAATGTAGCTATATAGTGTTTCGTGACAATATTTGAAGGGGTCGTTTACCTCCAATTTTCTGACTACATCACCACGACGCGACTTTTACTGTAGCCTACTATTGACTACAGAACACATATTATTACATGCATTGTCTTATACTAACGTTAGGCTTTTTTTAACAGGCTATGCTATACAAAACAGTAACTTTAGGCTTTTTTAACAGGCTATGTAATACAAAACAAATACATGTATTGTCTTAATTCTAACGTTAGGCTTTTTAACAGGCTATGCAATACAAAAGAAATGCATGCATTGTCTTGTATTAACGTTAGGCTTTTTTAACAGGCTATGCAATACAAAATAAAAACACATGTATTGTCTTGTACTAACGACTTTTAAACAGGCTTCATAACAACAACAACAACAACAACAACAAGTGAATCAAACCCGACCACTACAGACGGAAGTACAGCAACCACACCCCCTGCTGTAACCACACAAACCACAGTTGGACAAACTACACAACAAACCACACCTGGGGAAACCACACCTGGACAAACTACACAAACCACAGCTGGACAAACTACACAAACACAAACCACACCTGGACAAACTACACAAACCACAGCTGGACAAACTACACAAACCACAGTTGGACAAACCACACCTGGACAAACTACACAAACCACAGTTGGACAAACCACACCTGGACAAACTACACAAACCACAGCTGGACAAACTACACAAACCACAGTTGGACAAACCACACCTGGACAAACTACACAAACCACAGTTGGACAAACTACACAAACCACAGTTGGACAAACCACACAAACCACAGCTGGACAAACTACACAAACCACAGTTGGACAAACTACACAAACCACAGCTGAACAAACTACACAAACCACAGCTGGACAAACTACACAAACCACAGTTGGACAAACCACAGCTGGACAAACTACACAAACCACAGCTGGACAAACTACACAAACCACAGCTGAACAAACTACACAAACCACAGCTGGACAAACTACACAAACCACAGTTGGACAAACCACAGCTGGACAAACTACACAAACCACAGCTGAACAAACTACACAAACCACAGCTGGACAAACCACAGCTGGACAAACTACACAAACCACAGCTGGGCAAACTACAGCTGGACAAACTACACAAACCACAGCTGGACAAACCACAGCTGGACAAACTACACAAACCACAGCTGGGCAAACTACAGCTGGACAAACTACACAAACCACAGCTGGACAAACCACAGTTGGACAAACTACACAAACCACAGCTGGACAAACTACACAAACCACAGCCCCTGCTGTAACCACACAAACTACAGCTGGACAAACTACAGAACAAACCACACCTGGACAAACCACACCCACACAAACACAACAAACCACACCTGGACTAACCACACCCACACAAACACAACAAACCACACCTGGACAAACCACACCCACACAAACACAACAAACCACACCTGGACAAACTACACAAATACAAACCACAATAGGTAGGCGATGAAATAACACTCAAATAGTGAACATTTTACAGTAGTGAGTAGTTAACGAGTGAGTAATAGTAGTGTGAGTAGTTTATAGTAGTAGTGTGAGTAGTTTTATAGTAGCCTAGTAGCGAGTAATAATAGTCAGTAGTTTTATAGTAGTTGTGAGTAGTTTTATAATAGTATTAAGTAGTTAATTACACAGTCCAGTACAGCATGATAATAGAAAATGTATGGCCTAAGTATTATTTTGAAACACAGTTTGTATAGATTTTCTTACAGTGTTACAGTATTATTTTGACACACACTGTACTATAGTTGTTTGTATAGATTGTGTTATTTACAGTGTTACAGTATTATTTTGACACACACTGTAGCCTATATAGTGTGTGTATAGATTGTGTTATTTACAGCATCATTTTGACACACACTGTATTACTTGTTTGTATAGATTGTGTTATTTCTGATACACATTACTGACCCACACTATGAATGTATAGATAGTTATATAGTGTTATTTTGTGAACACATTTTGACACACATTGTATGCGTAGATAATGTTATGTACAGTTGCCAAAAAAGGTATTGCGACAACAACTATTGATACAACATTAAATATATTAATGTTCATAGTTGTTTGTAGGGATTATAAGTATGTATTACAGACGGATATATATATTTCCTTCTATTATACATGCTTATAGTCTGTATAAATAGTTGTGGATATTACTAGGGTTAAAGTTCTATCAAGATTTGTCGCACTACCTTTTTTGGCAACTGTACAGTGTTACATGATCGTTTTCACACACTGTATGAATAGATAATGGTATTTAAGGATCTATCTATCTCTATCTATCTATCTCTATCTATCTTTATCTATCTATCTATATCTATCTTTATCTATCTATATCTTTAAGTATTATTTTGAACTATAATTTCCTTTGGGTGTATTCCTTCCAACCCCGGAAGGTGATTTCATTACTTTTGACTTAGTTTTTTGTACTGGAGGGAGTGGTGGGTAAGGAGAGAGCCTTCTGTTTTTGCTATTCTTATCTTCGACTATCACTGGGGGGGGGGGGGGGTAATATATTCCCTATCAATAATCTTCAAATTAGGTCACCTTAATTGTGTGGACCGTAAAAAAAAAAGTCTGTTGTGGTCTGTGTATCTATGGAACACACACACACACACTCTCTCTCTCTCTCTCTCTCTCTCTCTCTCTCTCTCTGTGTGTGTGTAACCTTGTCAGCTACTTGGATCAATATAGTTTCCAGGGAGAAATGAACACAAACACACACATGCACACACAGATCAAGTATTTATTACAAGTTGAATATCTCTTACTTATTAGTGAATTCGTTTAAATATTTGGAGCTCAGCAGGGGGTGTGGGAATTGGGGGACAGGCTTGGGGCTGGGGGGTTGGGGGGTGTAGGAGTAGGGGGACAGGCTTGGTGTTGTTGGGGAAGGGGTAGAAAGCCTGACCCCTATTCCCGCACCCCCCTCAAGCCTGTCTCCCTACTCCCGCACCCCCCAAACACCCCCAAGCCTGTCCCCTATTCCCGCACCCCTCTCTAAAACCCCTAAGCCTGTCTCCCTACTCCCACCCACCCCAAGCCTGTCCCCTATTCCGGCACCCCCCTCTAAACCCCCCTAGCCTGTCCCCTACTCCCACACCCCCCAAGCCTGTCCCCTATTCCGGCACCCCCCTCTAAACCCCCCTAGCCTGTCCCCTACTTCCACACCTCCTTAACCCTATTCCAACCGAGCTACCACTGAAAACCAGATTCATATTTTCTAGCATCGTAAATCTAATCAAGCGTAATCACTCTAGAATTTTAGATGAACGAATTGTAAAGACGCTGCAAAATGCCTGCAATATACCCAAGCCCGGCGCGGTGTCTATTATACCCTATTATTATGAACAATTGTATTTCAAGTCTCGCTCTGATTACCACTTATTGTAGTATAATTGTAGTATAATAAATTTTATTGTAGTATGCCACTCCTCCAGAGATTCAAGTAATACATTTTCTCACACAATATCAAGAGAGAGAGAGAGTGCGTGTTTTTCACTTACTTATGCTATACGCAATTTTTTTTTTTTTTTTTCATTCCATAATCTTTTCTAAAAAAGTTAAAATATATATAATTTAGCCTTTACACACATTATTGTTTTTTATAAAGGGGTATATATATTGTAATGATGACATAACCACACAAAACAGATATACAAGTAGCCTATCACGGTGACTAGGCTACAACTAAACAGAACATACCGTACTTTTATAACTAAGTTAGTTTTGTTTTACAGTGAAAAATACTTATACATAATTCTTATTACTAATAGTACTAGTCTTTAATAACATTTGGGGTTACGAGACTAATAAGGTATAAATTTGTATCAACATTTATTAAAATTATGATTCCTAATCGTATATATAAATTTGTATTAAGGGGAGGGTACAGTTTTGACATTTTTGGAGATTATGATTCCTCCAAACTATTCCAGGCAACAGGATACCATTATTTTTCTTCATCTGGGTCTGTTTCCTGGCATACTTTGGAGGAATCAAGGCACTCCAATCTATCAAAAGTTTACTCTCCCCTTAACACTATTGTTGCTATACACACAGACACCACAACCCAGGAAGGAGGAGGTTCAGCTTCACAGACGACGACTACAGGTACAGTATAGTGTATTGATATATTTGTATACTGTATACATAAGTCACTTCCTTTCACTTTAGTTTATATTTATTAGTAGCCTAACTTTAAGGGGGAAGTTTTGTGTTGGTAAATCTGGAGCAAATAAATTCTCCAAACTATTCCAAGCAACAAAACACTATTATATATTTTGCTCTTCCGGATGGGTCTTGTTTCCTAGCATACTTTGGAGGAATCAACATTTCAGTAACTTAAATAAGTCACTTTAATATAGAACAACATTTCAGTCATTTATATATATGACAACACTTCAATAACTTAAAGTACATTTATATTTCAGTCACTTTTAACATCATTACAGAAACTTAGGGTCGATTCCCAGACGTATTAGTTTGGTAGCTTCTTAACCAACCACACGTGTAAAAAGGCTTCAATATTTTCCAAAAGCTGAGTATCCACATTCATAAAATCTATCCAACAGTTAGATAATGATGATCACTGCATAGATTACTCACTAAATTCATTAAATAATTCACCCACATTATAAGTAATTTACAAGGCTAAGATTCTTTCGTTTACATGCATACAAACCACTACGATTCTTTCGTTTACGTGCATACAAACCACTACGAATGAATGTGGAATTAACCCTTAAAGTACAATCATATTTCAATAACTTAAAAATATATTACATCATTACAGAAACTTAAAGTACACAGATATATCAGTCACATTAGATTTCCAGTAGTTACAAGATATAACTTTTAAACAATAAACAACAACACGCTTATCGTTCAGTGTTATTACTCTCATTAAATACAGTATGGCAAAATAAAACTTATAATTATTTACGACAGCAACATCTGGCGACTCAGACACAACAACAACAGCCTCAAACGATGCTACAACAACAGCATCAGAAAGTGGTACAACAACAGAGTCAAACACAGGTACAATGACAACAACACCATCAAACTCGGTCACAACCACACCATCAAACTCGGTCACAACAACACCATCAAACTCTGACACAACAACAGAGTCAAACGAAGGTACAATGACAACAACACCATCAAACTCGGTCACAACAACACCATCAAAGTCAGATACAACAACACCATCAAACTCTGACACAACAACAGAGTCAAACGAAGGTACAATGACAACAACACCATCAAACTCTGACACAACAACAACAACAGCAAACTCTGACACAACAACAACAGCAAACTCTGACACAACAACAGCAGCAAACTCTGACACAACAACAGCAGCAAACTCTGACACAACAACAGCAGCAAACTCTGACACAACAACAACAGCAAACTCTGACACAACAACAACAGCAAACTCTGACACAACAACAACAGCAAACTCTGACACAACAACAACAGCAAACTCTGACACAACAACAGCAGCAAACTCTGACACAACAACTCCAGCAAACTCTGACACAACAACAGCAGCAAACTCTGACACAACAACAGCAACAAACTCTGACACAACAACAGCAGCAAACTCTGACACAACAACACCAGCAAACTCTGACACAACAACAGCAGCAAACTCTGACACAACAACAACAGTAAACTCTGAAACAACAACAACAGCAAACTCTGACACAACAACAGCAGTAAACTCTGACACAACAACAACAGTAAACTCTGAAACAACAACAACAGCAGCAGCAAACTCTGACACAACAACAACAGCAAACTCTGACACAACAACAACAGCAAACTCTGACACAACAACAACAGCAAACTCTGACACAACAACAGCAAACTCTGACACAACAACAGCAGCAAACTCTGACACAACAACAACAGTAAACTCTGAAACAACAACAACAGCAAACTCTGACACAACAACAACAGCAAACTCTGACACAACAACAACAGTAAACTCTGAAACAACAACAACAGCAAACTCTGACACAACAACAACAGCAAACTCTGACACAACAACAACAGCAAACTCTGACACAACAACAACAGCAGCAAACTCTGACACAACAACTCCAGCAAACTCTGACACAACAACACCAGCAAATAGTGGTACAACAACAGATACAAACAGTGGTACAACAGCAACAAACAGTGGTACAAGTGGAACAAACCAAGGGAGTACAACAACAGGTTCAAATTCTGGTACAGATCCTAATTCAAATCCTGGTACAAGAACCGATGCAAACACGGATACTGCAACAACAACAACAACAACAAACAGTGACACAACAACAACAAACAGAAACACAGGCAACAGTAACACAGGTAATATACAGTTGACAATAATGTTACTACTATTTTTTCACAGTGAACACACAAAAAAATCGAAAGGGATCAATTTTTATTTTTTCAGTCAGGATTCTTTTTAAATACAGTATAATTTTATATGGTGTCCCAGATTATACAGTAGAGTACTATTGGCCCAAAAAATTGTACACACGCTTTTTATTATGTATTTTTGAGGGTTTGCAACATATAGAAAATGAAAGACGACGTAACTGCAATACAACATTATGATTAGGTTTGTTGTTTTGTAATAACTGAGTCACTTGTATTTGGTAGACCATTCATTGTAGTACTTCCAGAATAACGAATGACCTCTCTTTTCATAGTGTATGTGTAAGAATTCTTGTGGCCAATCGTACATGCCACACTTTAACCCCTGCAGACCAGGAGGGGGGGTCCCTGCCTCGACATTTCTACCCTCCGCTAACGTCAAAATTCCTCGATTTGCCCTATATTCACAACGCTCACACTCTTAACCTATATAGTGTACTGACTTCAAAATTGTTCCATCCTTACCTTCAACTCTTCCTCTTTCCAATGGTACCATCGGGAGGGCTGTACGATGAATAGTTGTGGAGATAGGGCGAGTTTAAGTAGACCATGTCTGCGCGCAAATTTGCAGTGTGTCTGTATGTACGCGCGGGATAGGCTCGACCACGGCTTAGTGTACAGTTTCCCGCGTAACTCCATTGTCAACTCACTCGTATTACTACTATTATGTATCGTATGTCATGATTTCAACACTAAAAATAGTATGAACACTTGTAGGAATATATCATCGTGTAACTGTCACTTAGAAAATGATAAACAAACCGACTTGTACCGTAGGAAACACGTATATTTACTATTAATTGTGTCTGTATGGGCGTGTTTTGTGGTGTTATTTTCTTATTACTACCCCATTATGTATCGTGTGTCATGATCTATACACTAAATAATAATTTGTAACCTTGTAGGAATATCATGGTGTCACTCACGTACATAATTCACTACAGTATTGTCTTACGATCGTTAGAGCACAAATTCGGACAAGGGTAAATACTTAAAAATCGCCCAGCCATCGTGGGGTCCCAGAATCGACTGATGGGTAGCGGATCGATATTGTGAGTGTATTTTCTCGCCCAACGACAAGAAAAACTAGCCTTACAGGGCGCGAAATAGCGCTAAATCGCTGTGACGGTATATGGTGTGACCCGGTTTCTACCGTATGACGGTCTATCACGTCAACCGGTCTTTAGGGGTTAAGGAGATATTCTTTTGTTGGTTAATTGGAAGGTCTCTCTAATCCCTCCAAACTATGCCATGAAACAGGTCTCTTACTAAACCACTGAGGACGTCTGCCTGTTTTCTGGCATAGTTCAGAGGAATTAGTAGCTAGCTAACTAGGTGTTTCGGATGCGAGAGTCGGGACTGGTAGCTCACACGATGCCGGGTGTATACGATGGCAATGCTGAACTGATGAAAGCGGGAGTGGAGGAGACTGTACCTATAGAAACATTACTCTCCCCATCAAGGTCAGTGCAGTGACTGAATTTGTACTGTAGTGAAGTGGAACTGTGGTAGTGAAAATAGCCGGCAGGAGGTAGGTGGAACCAAGGTGGAACAAACAGAAAGGAAGACTCTATTATGGAAATGGTTGCAGTCCTTTCTTGGGTAACTATACATAATTTGGATAACTAGAGGACTTGCAATTTACCCTTAAAACACTCAACTCCTCTTAAGCAACAATAATAATAATAATAATAATAATGAAAATAATGTTTCGTTTTTCAGCTGCAGGAAGTTCTGCAAATTCTGGAAGTGAAGGAGAATCAACTACAGCCCCCGAAGGTAATGAGAGGAGAGAATAATTTAATACAGTATATATATATTTCTTTTTTAATGGATACTATGGACTTTTCGCTGTGTCTCCAATTCTGACCTGGTTATTCTTGTTCTTAAAAATGTTTGTTGGGTGAGTATTCATTCTATCTATCTATTACCAGACGCCTTAATCCCCGAAGGGGTGGCCACAATGAATTGCCTCGGTCAGTCCGAGGCAAGTCATTGTTTTACTGTTGCAGTCCTATTTTTTTACGGGGGAGGGTCGCAAGCCCAACCGCCCAACCTTTTTAGTCGCCTTTTACGACACGCACAGGATACGTGAGGCATATTCTTCCCTTTTACCAAATGTGAAGGACCCCTTACCCCCAGGGGGGGGACCGAGATAGCGAGGTCACAACTCCTCGACTTACGTCCCGTACCTATTCTCTGCTAGGTGAACAGGGGTTACACATTTAAGGAAACAATCCCAAATTGTCTCCACCGGGATTCGAACCCAGGACCTCTCGGTTGTGAGCCGAGCGTGCTAACCACTACACCACCGGGCTGTGTGTACTACACCACCCTACAAAAGGGTAAAGTATTGAACATATTATAGACGTGTTCACAAGTTATGATATTATACAAAAGGGTAAAGTTTTGAACATATTATAGAGGTGTTCACGAGTTATAATTATTCAGTAGTACCACAACACCCAGAAGAATCAAAGAATAATTCACTATATGGCGCTCTTACAACGACAACTGGACAAGCGCCACCCCGTTGTAAACAATATAAATAAAATCGCCTTTTAAAGATAATTAGGGACGCTAGGACGCTCTTCCATCTTCACCGTCATTCGTTTTACTTTATCTTATTTTCGTGTCATAAAACTTTCATAGGCAGCATTATTATTGTTATTATACAGTACTATCTTGGTTTTGGTGGAACACTTTTCAAAATATCACGGTGTCAAAAGTTCACAATTAACATTCTACATTCACACACACAACTATTTTTTAGGTCTTCCGTTTAATTAAGGACCCTGTGATTGTGTATGAGAATTGGAGGAAACTGTATGATTCCTCCAAACTATGCCACGAAACAGACCACCTTTAATGTTACTGATAGGGGGATATAATTTGGTATATTTTGGAGGAATCAGAAACCTTCCAATTCACCAACAAGATAATCTAAATCTACCCTTAGCTAATTATGGTGGAAGTACAGTGTTGGTAAATCTGGAGCAACGGATTCCTCCCAAAAACTATTCCAAGCAACAGAACAACACCATTATTTTTGTTCATTTGGTTCTGTTTCCTCCTGGCATACTTTGGAGGAATCAATGCACTCCAATTAATTAAAGTAACAAAAAAGTGAATTACCCCCTAACACCCCCCTCCCAAGCCTGTCCTCCTACTCCCGCATCCCACCACCCCAAGCCTGTCCCTTTATACCTGCACCCCCCTAACACCCCTCTCCCAAGCCTGTCCCCCCTATTCCCACACCCCCTTAAGGACCCTGTGATTGTGTATTAGAATGGGTGGCTTTTGATTCCTCCTGACTATGCCATGAAACAAACAAGCTCCTTCCATAATTATAATATAGGTTGGTGGTGTATCGTGGTAAATTTTAAAAAACTCGTTTACTTCCCATTTTCTTTCTACATCACGGGGTCACTTACTTAATCTATTGCCGACTTCAACTAGAGCTGTGAAGGATGGAGAAGGAAACAGAGGGAGAAACAACTGAGAAGGAAGGAAAGGGAGAAATAAGTGTGAAGGAATGATAAAGAGAGAGAGAGAGGGAGAATTAACTGAGAGAAAGACAGAGAGAGAGAGAACTAAGTGTGAAGGAAGGGGAAGGAAAGAAAGGGAGAACTAAATGTGAAGGAGAGAGAGAGAGAGAGAGGGAGAACTAAGTGTGAAGGAAGGGGAAAGAAAGAGAGGGAGGAACAACTGAGAAGGAAATAGAGGGAGAACTAACTGTGAAGTGTTACGAAGGAGAGAGAGAGAGAGAGAGAGAGAGAGAGAGAGAGAGAGAGAGAACTAATTGTGAAGGAAGGGGAAAGAAAGAGTGAAGAAGTAACTGTGAAGGAAGGGGAAAGAGAGAGAGAGGGAACATATAAGTGTGAAGAAAGGAGAATGAAATAAATGATATAGATGGTGTGAAGTAAGAATATAAGGTTATAGTATACAATATTATATATACAGCAAGTAATCATGAGTATTTATAGTGAGAGAATGTACATAACTGACTGCTAGCAACGACTAATTGACAAGAGAGAGAGAGAGAGAGAGAGAGAGAGAGAGAGAGAGAGAGAGAGACTGAATAAAGGGAGAAAAACACAAATAAACAGCTTTGAGAGAGAGAGAGAGAATCCTAAGCTATATGTTTGGGCAAGCGTGACCGTTAGTGTGTGTGTGTGTGTTTATAAGTATATATAACGTGTGTGTGTGTATGTACTAACTATATATAGAGATAATCCTATATGTTTGGGAAAGCGTGACCGTTAGTGTGTGTGTGTGTGTCATAACGTATAATGATGTAGGCCTATATACGTGTGTGTGTGTGTGTTATAACGTATAATGATGTAGGCCTATATACGTTTGTGTGTGTGTGTGTGTGTGTCATAACGTATATTATAATTGCTGTAGGCCTATATACGTGTGTGTGTGTGTGTCGTAACGTATAATTCTGTATATACGTTTGTGTTCTCATTGTTTTCTCCAGCGGCACATGACCTTGGCTGTTCCTCTACTCCTATCTTTCATTCCTGTGTGTGTATTATTATTATTATTATTATTTTTACTTTCAACCAACAATTACTGTGATTTTATTATACAATCGTGTTGACAAAATAATATATTCTAACATTAAGAGTTTAATTTGATCAAACAATTAATATCAATATATACATTATAAATATTGTAATTATTATGCATTCAATAGGCTACTGACATATTCTTTTCCATATTATAGATTCTCATTTGCCCAAAACAATATTATATACGAATTAAGTTATTATAATTATTTTGCGTTCAATATTGACATACTGTAGGCTACATAATTATATATTCTACATTCAGATGTTTATTTTACCAACAAACAATCTTAAGAGGGAGTCGGGGTAGGGGACAGGCTTGGGAGGAACTGCATGGGGGGTGCGGGAATAGGGGGACAGGCTTGGAGGTGGGTAGAAAGCCTGTCCCCCTATGCCCGCACCCCCCTAACTCCCCCCCCCCCAAGCCTGTCCCCCTACTCCTTCACCCCCCTAACCCCCCCCCCAAGCCTGTCCCCTACTCCTTCACCCCCCTAACCCCCCCCCCTCAAGCCTGTCCCCCTACTCCTTCACCCCCCTAACCCCCCACCCCCCCAAGCCTGTCCCCCTATGCCCGCACCCCCCTAACCCCCCAAGCCTGTCCCCCTACTCCTTCACCCCCCTAACTCCCCCCCCAAGCCTGTCCCCCTACTCCTTCACCCCCCTAACCCCCCAAGCCTGTCCCCCTATGCCCGCACCCCCTAACCCCCCCCCCCAAGCCTGTCCCCCTACTCCTTCACCCCCCTAACTCCCCCCCCCAAGCCTGTCCCCCTATTCCCACCCCCCCTTAATTAATAAAACCTCCTTTGACATATTCCACAACAGGAGGATCATCAACAACAGGAGGCAACAGTAACACAGCAGCAGGTTGGTTACAACAACTATTGACAAAATAATTATATATTCTACATTACAATATCCATTTGATCAAATAATCATTACTTTATTATATTTCGTATACGTACAATACAGTCATATACATTTATATATTAAACATTAAGATACTCATTTGACCATTTATATATTTGACATTTATATATTATACATTAACATTCTCATTTGATCAAGCATGCAATCATTACAAAATAATATATATATATATATATATTCTACATTAAGATACTAATTTGACCAAACAATCCTAATAAAACATCACATGACATTATATTTACAACAGGAGGATCAACAGGAGCCAACAGTAACACAGCTACAGGTTGGTTACACCACAATTTAACTGGTCTAACCACACTGTCTAACCACCAAATTAACACGCTATGAATAAATATTAAAATCTATATATATAAAACACTCTGTCTGTCTGTGTGTCTGTTTAGCCGCTATGCACGGCCGCATTGTTTAACCTAGAGTAAAAGTAATATGCCATTTTGATCGGTGTAGCCTGGTAAGCGTCCTCGGCCTACTTTTATCATATTTTTTTTATTATTATTGTACCCCCACTGGGGATTCAAACCTGCGGGATCTTTCGGTTAAGGGCAAATTAAGGCTCAGCGCCTTAACCACTGGACCACTTGTCCACAGCCAGAGAGGGCGTAAAATTAGGGTAGTCTATGGTGTCCTAACTCAATAAAGGGTACCATGTGTACTTACGGTGTTATAACTCGAGAAATAATTATGCTACAAAAACAAAAGTAGGCCAAGGCCACTTCCCAGGCTTCACCGATCAAAATGGTGTATTACGTTTTACTCTAAGTCAAACGATGCGGCCATGCATAGTGGGTTTACTTTACACACGCACACACACAGACAGACAGACGGAGTGTTATATATAGAGAGATTCTGCTGACAACTTTGCTTTCATCAATCCTATTTAATATTGCCCACGCCCCTAATTGCGAGTTCGGTCTTTTGGTCACAAATCTCAGGTCAAATGGAGCCTTGAAGTATTTTCCAATGCCGTGCTGTCCTTTGACCTTTTCCACACATAGTTAGACCTCCGTGTCTTTCCCACGTGTGTCCTCCATTTCATGTGAAAGCTGGCTACAATGAGTCCACTGGTGTGGATAGTACACGCCTCTCTGAAGGCGAAGGCCTAATAAAGAGGAGTCCATGCCAGCTAAGGTTTCTTTTGAGCAGATATTGCCTTGCTATTTCATCATGGCTGTTACAATGCCACCTTCTGCTGTAGGTGCGTCATGGATAACTTTTGTGGTTGTAGAGCTGGCATGGTTTCTCTGGGGAACCAGCAATGGACTCCTCCCACCCTCCTAATAAGTTCACATTGTATAAGAATATAAAACTAATTAGAGGAAATTTATTAATTTATTGACAAAACCACATGTAGGATCTTCACCCGGACAACGTCGGGTATCGCTGCTAGTACAGTCGGCGGCAAAAGTCGTGTCGCCTCACCACCTTCACCGAGACAGGCAGTGTTCATGGACTCGATAAATACACACGTTTTCTACACCTAATAATAACGAGTCTATGAACATCGCGTACCTCGGTGAAGCAAGTGAGGCGACAGGACTTCTGCCGCCGACTGTACATTGTATAGCAAAAACCAAGCACTGATTAATTTACTGATCCAACACGAGTACATCATGGAATGAAACTGCCTCGATAAATAATGTGAAACTCTATAATAGCCATTAATTTCTGTAATATTGGTTCATAAGATTCACTCAAATGGTTCGATCACTTCCATTCACCAGAGACAGAAATTATGGTCATGACTACCAAACGTATACTATCTCCTTCAATTCGTACAAGTATAGCAAGCTGAGTTGATGTGCATGCTTTGGCTCTCTCTCTTCTTTATTTCATGTCTTTCCAACAATAACCAATTCAATTTAATGTACACTATCCTCATCTACCAGCAGTACAATATTTGTTTCCCTGCAGGTTCGACAACAGCAGACCCTGATGGTACGACTACGACAGGTGAGTTGCTTGATATTTTTCAGTTGTACAGTAGCCTTTAGTTGTCCGACATAAAATAATCGTGTATTTAACAGGAAATGGATACATAACCTTGGTAAATAAATCCCCAGGGCAGTTTAATAATAATAATAATGGATTGATGGAGTAATAATAATAATAATAATAATAATAGGTTAGTGATGGAGATGTTTTATCATTTCAACGGTGTATTTTGTTGCATATTATTAATGTATTTAACTTTATTTTCCCCCAATCGTAGTTTCTGGCTCTGTGTCGAGTGGGACTAATGGTATGTGTGTGTGTATCTGTGTGTGTATGTGTGTGTGTGTAACTGTAATATTCTAACTATTTACTGTATATGCATTATTATAACTGTAATATTCCTACTAACTGTATTTTATATAAATGAAATATCTACGTTTTTAGCAGTGTGTAGGAACTAACTAATTACGTATTATTCCGTCAACAACAACAACTACTACTACTACTTCTACTACTACTTCTACTTCTACTTCTACTACTACTACTGGTGGGGTATCAGACGATGATGACTTAACAGTGGGTTAGTTAATGATGTATTAGTATAGTTGCCTTCACTAGTAACGAGCACAGCGTTCAGTAGGAGTTGGAGTAATGTGGCGGCAACACTCTCTTTGTTTATGAATGGACAGAACTAACTTCTATTCTATCCACCATAACGAGGCTATGTAAACAAACACAGTGATGCCACATTTCACCAATCCCACCTGACGCTATGTAAACAAACACAGTGATGCCACATTTCACCAATCCCACCTGACGCTATGTAAACAAACACAGCGGTGCCACATTTCACCAATCCCACCTGACGCTATGTAAACAAACACAGTGGTGCCACATTTCACCAAACCCACCGGATGCTGTGCTCGTTACTAGTGAGGGCAACTGTCTGTACGTGTTATTCACCTTAAAGAAATATTGTTTTTTATATAAATAGTAAATTGATCTATGTGTCAAATATAATTATACAGTATGTAAAGGGATTTTTTTTTTTTACGATTCTGTGTATTATCTTTCCTAGGAGTGGACCCCAACATGAATGAGAATGATGTGACATATGTATTTACCAGGACTAAACACTTCTACAGAATCACCCTCCCAGCTGCTGTTGGTAAGGAGAGAGTGTTTTTTTTTTTTTTTTTTTTTTTTTTTTTTTTGGGGGGGGGGGAGGATGAGTGAGAGAGTATAATTATGTGTGTGTTTGAGAGAGTGTGAGAGTCTATGTGCATATGTGTGTGTGTGTGTGTGTGTTTGAATGAAAGAGTGTGTGTGTGTGTGTTTGAAAGAGTTAGAAAGTGTGTGTGTTAGTTTGAGAGTGTATGTGTGTGTTTGTGTTTGTTTGTAGGTGGTGTGTAGTCTTTATAATGATGCTGTTTGTTTGTATATATATATAATGATCCAGTTTGTGTTGCGCTGTTTGTTTGCTTACATAATATGTTTGTTTAGATGTTTATAATAATGAACTTGTTTATTTTATGTATTTATCGTTTTTTTTATCTAATGATTGATTGTTTGTTTATTTGTGTTTACAGGTGGTGGGTGTTTATAATATGTTTGTTTATCTAATTATTGTTTGTTTGTGTTTACAGGTGGTGGGTGTTTATAATATGTTTGTTTATCTAATTATTGTTTGTTTGTGTTTACAGCTGGTGTGGTGTTGTTGGTATTGTTAATGATTTGTCTACGTCCCAACTCACTCTTCTGTACCCTCATGAGTGGTAAATAGTTAATTACACAACAATAACAACAACAACAACACACACACATGGGTTCGAATTCCCAGTAAGGAGGAGACAATTTGGGATTGTTTCCTTATATGTATGTCGTAACGTAACCCCTGTTCACCTACTAGCAAGCAGAGAATAGTACTGGACGTAATAATAAGTGGAGGAGTTGTGACGTCTCCATCCCGGTGTGTGAAAAAGTTCCTGCCTTACCCAAACATCGGTCACTAATAAGATCTCTGAGGTCATTTGGAGAGGGTGAGGACGTGATCAAGATTGTATGTGAAAGGTGAATAGGTGAATAACACACATACACACACACACACACACACACAACAACAACAACAACAACAATAACAATAACACACTCACACACAACAACAATGACACACTCACACAACAACAACAACACATACAAAATGGACTGACGGTAATGAATAAAAGTCAAAATAATAATATAAGAATTGACACTATAAAAAAAAATACTGTACAGTCGGCGGCAGAAGTCTTGTCACCTCACTTAATTATCTCGAGTCTATGAACATGGCGTGCCTCGGTGAAGCAAGTGAGGCGACAGGACTTTTGCCGCCGACTGTACACTGACTCATACTAAAGGACATATATTTATCCATGAGTGAAGAATAATATTAATGAGTCACACACACACACACACACACACACACTATAGTCTATACACCTCACCACATTGACTCATAAAACAAGACTAGACAGGTTTAAGAAAAGAACGAGTCAATTGTTTGTTTGTCAAGTAAATTATGATAAATATGATATAGTTATAGGAGTTAATTGGTATTTATTGAAATAAGTACTGTTTTGTAGCAGTGTTGCCAGATCCGGTTTGGTCCCAGTAGTTTGCCACTGTTATTTCCCCCGGTAGTTTGCCCAGGTTAGGTCCCGGTAGTCTGTGATGCGGTCTAGTTAGGTTAGGTAAGGTCAGGCTAATTTGAATATGCCTTATCTTAGATATGGGATATTTACGGAGGAAAAGCCATAGAAGAAAATAGTCTTAGAATTGTCTATATAAGTGGGTAATGTAGGTAGAAAAACCGTACACAATAACAGTAATTCTTTCAATATTTACCTAAGAGTTACCCCTAAATAAATAAATAAATGTACAGTACTGAAGTTTTCTCTAAAGTATAACAACAACAACAAAAGAATTATTAACACTATAACTCCTCTAATTATTTATATTATATATATATTTTTTGTTCATGGTATTATTGAGATTGTTTACATAGATATACTTAATTAAGGCACCTTGTATTCGTGTATGGAAATTTTTGGAGGCTTCTGAATTTTAGAGGCTTCTGAATTTTTGGAGGCTTCTGAATTTTTGGAGGCTTCTGAATTTTGGAGGCTTCTGAATTTTTGGAGGCTTCTGAATTTTGTAACCTGAATTTTGGAGGCTTCTGAATTTTTGGAGGCTTCTAAATTTTGGAGGCTTCTGAATTTTAGAGGCTTCTGAATTTTGGAGGCTTCTGAATTTTTGGAGGCTTCTGAATTTTGTAACCTGAATTTTGGAGGCTTCTGAATTTTTGGAGGCTTCTGAATTTTGGAGGCTTCTGAATTTTTGGAGGCTTCTAAATTTTGGAGGCTTCTGAATTTTGGAGGCTTCTGAATTTTTGGAGGCTTCTGAATTTTTGGAGGCTTCTGAATTTTTGGAGGCTTCTGAATTTTGTAACCTTCTGAATTTTGTAACCTGAATTTTGGAGGCTTCTGAATTTTGTAACCTGAATTTTGGAGGCTTCTGAATTTTTGGAGGCTTCTACAGCATGATTCCTCCTGACCACCACCATGCATCCCACGAAACAAACAAACAAACAAACAAAAGCTCCTTCCATATAGTTGTGTTGTGTTGTGTTGTGTTGTGTGTGTTTCGTGGCAATATTTGAAGGATTCGTTTACCTCCAATTATTTTCTAACTATATACATCACAAGGTTCCTTAATTAATTCATAGTTTATAATTATATAGTAGTAGTAGTAGTAATGTTCCCTAGAGTGTTAATTGGTGCTTGTACTAATAATGGTAAATAAAGAACTTTAAAAAATAACAACTAATAATTATAACTATTATCTCCTCTTCCTCCTTCTTTTCTCCTCCTCCTCTTCTCTCTTCTCTCTCCTTCTCCACATCCTTCTTCTCTCTCTCTCTCTCTCATCTTTAACCAATCTCTAACTTTTCTCCTCCTCCACATTCTTCTCTCTCTCTCTCTCTCTCTCTCTCTCTCTCTCTCTCTCTCTCTCTCTCAATTAATCATGTAGGTGCATGTGTAAAATTATCAATATAGTTGAGATAAAACATATATATGTATGTTTGTTACGTGGAAATTTTCTAGTTGGTGCTATGAAAGGCTACGGATTCCTCCTACCTAACCATACCAGAAAATAGTCAGGCCCTCAATGGTACTTAATGAAGCTTCGAACAGTTCAGTTTCAACAACGAAGTAATTCCAATGGAGATCTGAGTGTGCATTTATTTACTGTCTCTCTAGGTATTCGAAACACACCTACTGGATACTTAGTAGTGCCCGTGACTGTACTAATACCTATATTATATTACATACACACATACATACATAATATTATACACACACATACACATACATGATAATTATAGGGCATCTGTTTCGTGGTGTATAGTTAATTGGAGGAATCATCAACCAACAAGAGAATTATCGATCCACTTAATTATAATTTAATGGAAACTACACACTTTATGATTAAGTTATTCTGACTCACACATGACTCAATAATCTGACAATATGATACTATATACTTCTGTTGTGTATGTTTGTGTAAAGTTAGTTGAGACAGAATTAATATGTATAGGATTATCATACAAACTCCATAATGTGACTAATGGTATAATATTATTCCTGTGTATTGCCCATGCAGGGGGACTCACTTTATTCTCTGTGAATATTAGCCATCCTTCATAGGGCTAGAATAAAGATTGTAGTAGGATCTGGTGGTCACTTAATTGCTAGTGGATATGACAACATCTGCCCACGTGTATTACAAATACACGTCAGCTGTACTGTACTGCAACCGGAGACTCATTTTTTTTTTTTTTTTACTGTAGTTACTGTTCTATGGACCGCCAGCACACGGGGTACATTATGCCTTTGTATGCAGCACTGTAAAACTCCCTCCCTCTTATGGTGCCTTGAGGGCTGGTCTCATGGAAGTGCTGCCCCACTTGTAGCTCTTGTGGTAACGTGGACTTGGACCCACAACACTGGCTGTGTGTGTAAAGTTAGTTGAGGTAGAATTAAAATATATAGAATTCTCTCACACACACGATAATCTGACTAATACTATATAGTCATGTGTGTGTGTGTGTAAAGTTAGTTGTGATACAATTAATATATGTATAGAAATCACACACAATTTAAGGAGTAAATATATTTTGGGTATATTGTAGTGCCTTGATTCCTCCAAAGTACAGTATATATCAGAAAACAGGACGTGTCAGATGAACCAAAATAGTGAGAGAGAGAGAGAGAGAGAGAGAGAGAGAGAGAGAGAGAATAAAAAATACAAACAAACACACATACACCAAGGATCCTGTGATCGTGTATGAGATATGGAGGCTTCTGATTCCTCCTGACCATGCCACGTATGTACGAAACAAGCTCTGTCTCTCTGTCTCTAACTAACCAACACACACACACACACACACACACACACACATTCTCTCTACCTATGTCTTAGAAATTTGAATATACGTTTGGCAGATTACACTTATTTCCAATGTTTACACACACACACACACACACACGTACACAGTTCTATTTCTAACTAACTAACCAACACACACATACACATATTTCCTGTACATATGTGTGTAAGTATATGTGTATCAGACAAACCACTTCCTTCCTCTGCCTACATCCTCAATCATTACACCATCTATAGTTCGTGACGTATCGGAAAAAATGAAGTTCATGTGTTGTAACGGGAAATGAAGCAAACGTTTTCCCAACTTTCACCACATTTATTCCTGCAAGTTTACATATATTTACATACATTAATTTACCACCCATACTAATTAGGGTGCATTCACACCAAGCGAGTCGCGTCGAGTCGCGTCACATCAAGTCAGTGTACGTCAATATGCGTCATAATCCGCCACCCGCAGTTAACATTAAATCATATGGATGTAAGGCAAAGCCGTTCACACCGGATGCGTCGCGTCGTGTCGCGTCGAGTCACCGATGGCGCCAGACCCATTTCTGTGTCAGTCACAGTGAGTCCACGGTGGTGAATTTCTTGTTTATCAGTTGCATTTTCACTTACCAACAGGAATAAATGAACTATTACCATGTTTCTTTTATTCATTATTACCCTACACACATACTCATTGTTGGAATTTTCAATAAGACCCTTCTTACCTTAAAAAAATTGTCATTATTTCTTCAACTCCAACAGCACACCTGTAATTAGTGTTCCTTTTCTTTATGGAAGATCCTGACAACTCCACCACCTTCTTGAAGTTTTCACTAGTCATCTTAAAGGAGTCGTGGAACTTTTCTGGATGGTTCAGCAAGTCTGGGAATAAATGACTGAAGTTTCATGCATCTAGATTGGGGTTGACTTACGTCTACAACGACGACAAAGCCTTAACAGAACAGCTACGTGCCTCACCAACTGAAAATGGGTCCATTGTTCTTGAAATCTGGCAAACCACTGAGTAAACAGAGTAATGACTTGACTCGGACTGACACTGTCGGTGTGAACGGAGATTTTGTGTTTTGTCGTCGTTGTAGACGTAAGATAACCCCAATCTAGATGCATGAACTGAACACCAAAAGGCCAGATTTTGGAAACTTCACTCATTTTTTCCCAGACTTGCTGAACCATCCAGAAAAATTCTACGAATCCTATAAGATGACTAGTGAAAACTTCAAGAAGGTGGTGGTACTGGTGGAGTTGTCAGGATCTTCCATAAAGAAAAGGAACACTAATTACAGGTGTGCTGTTGGAGTTGAAGAAATAATGACAATTTTTTTAAGGTAAGAAGTGTCTTATTGAAAATTCCAACAATATGTATGTGTGTAGGGCAATAATGAATAAAAGAAGCATGGTAATAGTTCATTTATTCCTGTTGGTAAGTGAAAATGCAACTGATAAACAAGAAATTCACCACCGTGGACTCGCTGTGACTGACACAGAAATGGGTCTGGCGCCATCGGTGACTCGACGCGACGCGACGAGACTCGACTCGACTCGACGCGAAGCATCCGGTGTGAACGGCTTTGCCTTACATCCATATGATTTAATGTTAACTGCGGGTGGCGAATAATGACGCATCGTGACGTACACTGACTTGATGTAACGCGACTTGATGCGACTCGCTTGGTGTGAATGCACCCTAATAAGGCAAAGCCGTTCACACTAGAGACCCTTCCTGTCAGCCAAGGGGGGTGCGAAACTTTGGTTCGCGACTGTACATACGTGTGTATTTTGTCAAATCTATACGGAATAGAAAAATATAGATTCTTTAATTAATTACTGAGGCTTCACGTATGCATGCACTGTTCTGGACACATAAAATAAATGAAACACACGCACACACACACTTCATACATGGAAGACACATTACTCATTGCTCGTAACATACTAATAGTAATGACTTTATATTCGTGTAGGCTAGTGAGGTCATATGTTTATTTATATGTATATCCAATTCTGGTGATAATGATGATGATGATGCTATCCATGGAGATAGTTTGAATTCTTAGAATATTTGTATATCATCATTTTATTAAATTAAGAGAAATACGCGAGTTGTGAAATGCCTTGTATTATGTACATACGTTTCGTTACCAACGCAACGGCCAATCGCTAAATTTAGCAAGAATATAATTATCATCAACGTACTCCAATCCTTCATTTTTCTGTAAATTATTACACTTTTGTATAAGTACATGGTGTTTTTGTGTGGTTGTGTCATTAACAATCAAATTACTTTTTATAATCGTATGGGATGTCATCGTACGTATGTATAGCGAAGCTCTAGAATATTCTTGCGTTACTGTCAATACGTATACGTCACACGAGATATCATGACATGACCTTCACTATACGTTTACTAATATATTGACCAACATTGGGGTATATATAACAAGGTACCACTGGGACGTTTTTAGTGTTACAGTGTGCGTCTTTCTGTGAACTAGTAATCTCGTATAATATAGTCATTTATTACACATCATCTGAGCAGTTATATAACAGAGAGAGAAAGCACACTAATTAAGCAGGAAATATAAAGATAAAAAAATAAGGAAGCGCAGGAGTAGACAGACAGACAGAGCGTAAAGACAGCAAACATAAAAACATTATTATAAAAGAAGGAATTTGTAATAAAGGAGACACCGTTGAAGAGAGGAAAATTGTCAAAATGGATCATCATCAGTTGTTGTATACACTCTATAGAGCACAAAGTCTACACACTTTTGTGACTGACAACATCTTGAAGAGAAGTGCAAGTGCAATAAGTCTTTCTACTTCCATGCTCTGTTTACATCCGGAGAAGAAGAGTGTTGAATCTACCACCAAGACTGAATATTATCCACCCTTGGTAAGTTTTTGGACAATTCCTCCATTAGTTAATTAATAAGAAGCTTAAGGACGTACCTGCATGTGATCGTGTATGAACATTGGAGGCTTCTGATTTCTCCTTCCATTTATATACTGTAGCTGGTGGTGTTTCATGGTAATATTAGAAGGACTCGTTTATCTCCAATTTTCTGACAATATCACAGAGTCCCTATTAATAATGATTAATTTATATGTTACTTAATTTAAATGTTGCTAACTAGAGTGCCATCGATTCCTCCAAACAGTTTACGTAATGAAACTAAACATTTACCCAAAAAGATCCATTTCACCTTATAACTCACTGTATACCTAAACCAACTTAATTTGTATGTCATATGTGGTGATTGTGTTTGTGTGTGTGTGTATCCTGGGTTATTTTATATTTATTGATCGATTGGAGACTTGATTGTTAATATTTTTGTTTTTTCTGTCCCACATTCTCCCTCCTCCGTTCTTGTTAAATATTTCTTCCGTTCCTAATCCTTAATTAATTTCTCCTTCGTTCGGTTCCTCGGCCTTTCTAGCTTTTTCCTCCGCCTATCCCCATCCTTTCTCCTTCGTTCTTGCTAATTGTTTCCTCCGTTCCTCATCAATCCTTTCTCCTTCCTTCATTCCTGCTAATCGTTAATTCTTTCGTCCTCCATCATTTCTCTTCCGTTCTTGTTTATTTACTTCGTTCCCATTTGTTTTGTTTTTTCCTCCTGTCATTATTTCCTCCTCTGTTTCTTTCTCATGTCATTTATTATGCTACACCACACATTATTTATAGCTGATTCACCAATGACAAAAGTTTCTAATAGACATTTTGAAGAGCCATAGCAAAGGATCGAAGTTACTTTTTTTTTCGAAGTTACTTACACAATTTCCTTCATATTTTGGTTTTGCTTTGTGGAGTCAGTATCCTACCCAGTGTTTGATTTCCCCTCTGTTTGTCCAAGGATGAGAGACACTTGAAGGATGAGAGAGAGAACGTAACGTCACGTCTGAATTGATGACGTTTCACTGAACTCTCCTTATTATTGTCTCTCATCCTTGTGTTTGTCCAAGTTAGTTTGCCTTGGTTATGTGTCCCGATATTCTGCCCTTGTTCAGATTAGGTTAGGTCAGGTCAGGAATAGCCAGACTAACTAACACATATAAATATTAACTATTCAATATTCAATGTATTATTTACTTATGTTAACATATAGCTCTTCCATATTAACCAACTGGGCGTCATTGACTCATTGAGCATGTTTTAGTTTATAATACCTATTAAGATAGGTGGATTTAAGCCATATGCAACCTTGGAGCAAATAGCACTTTTGTGGAGCAGTTTCGTATGTAAAACATGCTTGCTTTTGTTGTAAACAACGACTCCGTGAAACATATCAAAACCAAACTGAGCTTATCTCCTCCGTCCGATTCGTGACGTCATTAACAGATGTCGGATCCTTACATATGGGCTAATGTGAACCGGGCACCAGTCGTGTCGTGAAATTTGGTGAAAATTTAGTGGACCAGGGTAAACGTGTGGCATATTCCTCTGTGCATCAAAGAGTACTATAGCTTTCATTATAATGATTCACTCGTTTCATTTATTCATTGATCACAATCGCGACACGACTTTAGTCACCCACTGTACACACGAAAAAAAAAAAATATTGATATATATAAAACTATCAAGCAGGAGTCTGCATGATGGCTCTGTAAAATGATCGGCACTGCTAAAGATGCCCCGGGAAACTAGCAAGATATAATACAAAAAAATATTATAGTTTTTGTATTATTTATCGTTTGAGGTGTCAGAATGTTTCACACGAGAGTTGCAACAATAATTGTGTGTGTGTGTGTACTGTACATAGTTTAAGGAGGGAGAAAACGGGTGTATACTGTACTGTACTGTATAGTACGTGTGACTCCTGAAAGTTTAAATATGAAAGTCAGCAATACAATGGAAATATAGAATTGACTGGTATCGATCGGAAACAAATAATTTCAAGAGACAAACGTTTAAATATAGTGACACATGTACAATATAATGTGTAATGTAGGACGAGAGAATGGTTATATCTATGTATGTGTATGTATCATCTGGAGAATATAGTTTTAATATGAAAAGTATGGAAATATATCGTAGCGTTGTCTGGTATCGAATCTTATCGATATGTGAGCCAAACGTATACAGTATGACAGTGTAGTCCCCTCCCTCTACCTACTCCCTCCAAGCTGGCCCTTCCCCAGTCCCACCCTCGCAACTCCTCCAATCTCTCCCAAAGTCACAAAACGTATAAACATTGGGGCAAGCTGCAGAGTTTGGTTAGCTGTCTGTCAATGCTTCTCGAAACTCTTGCATGGAAAGTTTGACAGTCATTCGGTTAGTCAGTCAGTTATAGTTTAAGAATTCAGTTGGATCTGCGACTTCGTACGTAACTGTGGTCTTCTAGTGCTGATATATTATGATCCTTCATTGCAGCTGGAGTGTACTCGTAAGTTTTATTGTTTTAAAATTGTGTAACAGTTTTTGGCGGTAAAGCGTATAGTGTGTACAGTTGCGCAACTATATTCTACCCCACATTTGTATGGAATAAGGAGATACCTGACAACTCTCTCTGAATGAACCACCCATGAACTCTATGAGTTGATGTGTGTGAAATAACATGGGGTAACCAAAAATACTGTATTGTTTGATTCATTAAGATTACAATATTTTACATAGGGAAGAAAAAATACTGAATAAATATTGATTTTACACAATCTTTACTTGACTGGAGGAGTTGATGGTTGTTTACCGTGTTTCATTCACAGAGGTTCGTATGAGATGTTTTCCACTCAGAGAGTTGTCAAGTATCCACATGCCTTACAAATGTGGGGCAGAATATAGTTTTATTTAGTTTCGCAACTGTACATACAGTCTGCCAATGATGCACGTACCCGAACCTCGCTCAGTTACTCGCAATTTTAGCTGGTAAAATTTGGAGTAGTAAGCAGGGTTATCTTACAGTGATTATGATTGGTCGATCTAATATATGCTGTAAGATACCCCTGCTTTCTACTCCTGATTTTACCAGCTAAAACTGCGAGTAACTGAACGAGGGTGGAGTACAGTCGCGAACCAAAGTTTCATACCCCCCCTTGGCTGACAGGAAGGCGAAGACAGTGTTAAAGATATGCTGAACGACCGGACAAACTGGTGTATGCCTATGGGGGGTTTTTGGTAATGAGACAGGCTGAGCTTCATTTTCCATGACTTACGGTTTGTGGTTTGTGAATATGAACATCACACTGTTTCGTTACCAACTCGAAACACCAGTTTGCCCGATCGTTTAGCATATTATATTTAACACTGTCTTCGCCTTCCTGTCAGTAACTTTGGTTTGCGACTGTACGTGCAACAATGACAGACTGTATTTAGTAGATCCTCAATATACAATCAATAAGTGTACTTGTATCCACCACTTATGTTATTCATTACTTACCACTTAACTTCATTTCACACTCAGTCCCTCAATGAATGCTGTACTACCAAATGTTTTCCCAGTTTTTTTGTTATTCATTACGCACCACTTCATTTACACTCGTCGAAGACCTCCATAATATATTTTCCCAGAGTTCTATAATCCATTACCATAAAGACTAAGTAAGTAGACTGTGGTGCAATTGAACTTGGGAAATATCTGGCCTAGTTTATCTATTATGACGTGATATTGGGAAATTTGCTGTAAACAAAAACACGTGATAAAACCACCATGCGACGTCACTATGGAAACATGACGACACTAAAAGAGTCACTTCCTGCTTATAATGACATAGAACAATTTCTCCTACTATCAACTTCCTATACGCGTCTACTCCACCCAGAACGGACGTAGTACCACGGTATAATGACTATAGTCCTTTTACCGTGGGACAGTTTACAGTTGCCAAAAAAGGTATTGCGACAAATCTTGATAGAACTTTAACCACAACTATATTGTATGAACTATAGGCATGTATAACAGAAGGAAATATACACATCCTTCTGTAATACATACTTATAATTCCTACAAACAACTATGGATATTAATATATTTAATGTTGTATCAATAGTTGTTGCAATACCTTGTTTGGCAACTGTAAGTCCCACGGTATAAAGACTATTATAGTCATTCTAACGTGGTACGTCCGTTCTGGGTGGAGTAGACGCGTATAGGAAGTTGTAAGTAGGAGAAATTGTTCTATGTCATTATAAGCAGGAAGTTACTCTTTTAGTGTCGTCATGTTTCCATAGTGACGTCGCATGTTGTTGTATCACGTGTTTTTGTTTACATTTAGCAGCTGACTGATGACGTACACAATAATGACTCACCATGACCTAGGCTTGCTTCAATATGACAATATCACCATGACAACCAGTCTAATAATAAGAAGAAGAAAGTGAGTGGACAATAAATATACGTACTGCTATGTATACTTAAAATGACCACGGCAGTACAATTATTATTATTATAGTTTTGTTATTTATTTAATTCACACAATCATTGGATCTCTATAATAATAAACTCAATACCTATCAGACTCCTTGAAGGCCCATTACCACGTGTTACATGAGGAGGTGTCTTTGTTACAGTTGGTGTATAATTTGTGTTACTTTGTCCCGCCAGTTAATTATAATCATTATCTGTTAATATACGTGTTACTTTGTCCTGCCAGTTCATTATAATCATTATCATTATCTGTGACTATACGTATTTACACTTCGTCATATACAGAGTTGCCATCATCACACAATAAATATCACATTATACTTTGCCTTATACTAACAACTTTTGATTACTATTGGCAAGAAATTTGTGTGTTAGTTAGTAATTAGGTATCACTGTATATGAAAAAAAGATTATTACATAGTATATTATTATTTTTATTACATGCTAACCAACAACAAACCATATTTAACGAACTCAGCGATAAACTGCTACACTGGTAGTAAAATGAATTGGCAACACTGGATCTAAGAATTTGGGTACCATACGTATTTGTCTTTTATAAATTATAATAGTGATTTCTAAGATAACCCAATGAAAAGGAGGGCTAGAATACTACATTTTAATGGCTCCTTCATTTCCACACGTAAGTATATTATTTTATAACCCCGAGTGATTTAATATGTTGTTGTTGTTTGTTAGTGAAGAGAAACAAATGATCAAGTACTTTGTTATTTACTATTATTATTTCATTCAGGGCAGTATTTTCAAACTACGAAATAGGCTGACTCATGTTTAAGTATAATAATTATGTGTAAGGCCGAGCAGAGTTGAAAGTGGTTAATTTAAGTTAGTATGAGGATATTTTCCTTTTAACCAGTAAAAGTTATGTAGTCTAGGCTAACTTAGTTCTAAATACGTTTTAAGACCTTTCCCCCAATACTGTAGGAAAATTTTAATGACCTTTCCCCCAATACTAGGAAAATTTTAATGGGTAATTTTACAGAAGTGCTGTGTTCACTGTATTGTATATTTTAGTATCATTACCCACTATTTTGGATCATTGTATCACACTTTTCATTTATAATTTGGAGATTAGTCTGACCTAACCTAACCTAGACCACGGCAGACTACCGGGACCGAACCTGGGCAAACTACCGGGTAGCCTAAAACCGGTGTAAACTATCCTATTCCCAGGACCCAGCCGGAATGTGGTGGTCCTAGCCAAAAACATATACTATTTAATAAAATAATACCATTTATGTAATAATACCATTTAATGATGATAATTATCTGGTATCGTCTAGGTCCTAGGAGGAGTTGGGTTGGGATATTTTCCAAACTCTGGGTCACAAGAACTGAGGTTAACCACAAAAAAATTCCCTGGGTCACTAACTGAAGGGTTGCGTGTGATCGCCAGCGGTTTTAATATGGAAGTTGGGGAACAGAGTGTTGGCCGAGTTAGATGTATTTTGTAAAATCTTCCCCGCGATAATTACTGATACATCGTACGTCTGCACTTTAAGATGTTATTATTCAGTAATTATATTAACATCATAGATAAGAATTGGTGTGCAACATACAGTAAAACAGCAATTACAAGTATAAAATAGTACAGGGGTTGGCAGAACTAATAACATTTATATTAGTTCATACCTGCACCTTTGGCTTAAAACAAAATAACACTATGTTTCTGAAAGAACAATGCCCTATGTTAAAAAAAATTAGAGCAATCAGAAAAGTTTTTCACCTCTAATTATACATTTTTATGAGGCCGAAATCATGCGGGAAAGAGATCACCGACCGAGATATTCCCCAACTTTGTTGTTAACAATTATTTTATCTGGTGAAAAGTGGCAGTTTTTCTCAGGTTCGTGACGTCGGGAATTCAAAAGCTTTAAAAAATCCGAGGCAAAAACAAAAAATCTGAAAATTTACAATACCTGTACTCCAAAATGCCACTACTCATCACTCATCTTCACTACCCAACACCACACATCTTCACTACCATTACAGATCTTCACTATACATCACCACCACACATCTTCACTACCCACCACTACCATTACACATCTTCACTACATAACCACCACTACACATCTTCACTACCCAACACAGATTCACAACCAACATATGTATGCAAGGGTGTGTGTGTGTGTGTCGTCGTGAAGATTACAGTAATGATGTACCGAACACTCAAATTCCAGGATTATTACAAAGATGAAATTGAGAATGCAGAATGGAATACACATATCCATAGCTACATACAGTACATACATACAGTACATATACTTTCATTTACATTTAACACCATTCTTTAATACCATGGAGTCTATTATAACACTTCCCATTGTAAAGTTGAGTTGGCGTTTGAGATGTAATGTAGAATCGTAGGTACAGTATGTTTTATGGTGCGGTTCTAGGGAGTGTATGCATGGCTAAGTTTCCTCAGGGCACAGATGGTAATAGAAAAATTCATACATACATACATAACCCCATCTGTCTTGAGGTATGATATGGAGGATTCAGTTACTCCAGATTTTACCAACCCAAAAACTTCCCCCATAACATAGCATTCTTTTGTTTTGTTTTTGCAGGCATCAAGCAATGCACCACTCCCTCTTAGCACAGTTAAATCCGACCTGGGAGATGTTTACATCAATAAAACTGGCACGGTTCTTCCACCGGGAATTGAGGAAGGACTGTCTCGGATGGAAGAGAAAGCCAAGAATAATGTGGGAGCAACCAGAGAGTAAGTCCATTTTTGTTTTTTGTTTTTCTGGTCTAGTTTGGAGGAATCGGTAGCTCTCCTCAAGTACAGTATAATAATAAGCAATAAAATCAAGAATTATTATTTAAAATATACTGTATCATATAGGTATATAAAAAAGAAATGGTAGTGGACTAATACTGTAGAACCATAATTAATTCATTTACTTCATTTATTTTGTGTAATGAAGAAGATAAATGTGGAAGATGAGGACTTTAGTGATTGATTTAAGGGGTTGCAGAAGTAGGGACAGTCTTGGGGGGGGGGTGCATGATGAGGGGAACAGGCTTGGGGGGGGTAGAAAGCCTGTCCCATATTCACGCACTCCTCTAACCCTCCATCCCAAGCCTGTTCCCCTATTCATGCACTCCCCTAACCCCCTACCCCAAGCCTGTTCCCCTATTCCAGCACCCCCTATAACCCCCACCCCAAGCCTGTTCCCCTACTCCTGCACCCCCGTAACCCCCCACCCCAAGCCTGTCCCCCTATTCCCACACCCCGTTAGCCGAAAAATAATATTGTATCAACTCCCGACAGGTCGAGGGCGTTCGTCGAAAACAATAACAAACTTGCCCAAAAGTGTGTGGAAGTTCCTGCCGGGGTGATGATCCAGGGACAGAAAGCACGCCTGGTGGACATCAGGGTGAACGCCAAGGGAAAACCCGACGACACCGTGTACAGGAAGAACAAGGATATTCGGGAATTGGTGAGTTGTGTGTGTGTGTGCGCGTGTGTCCTTTATTTATTATTATTATTATTATTATTTAATTTTTTTTGTGGGGGGTGGGAAAGGATCCATTGCACTGATTGGTGTTTATATACCGGGTATATATATATATATATTTATTTATTTATTTTTTTTTTCTTCTTTTTTTTTTTTTTTTTTATTGAGGGTGCCATCACTATTAGGTTTATTTGTTATATTTTGAGGAGGTGGAGTAACTGAACTTTTAGGTACCAGTATAGTATAGCCTTTTCTGGGAGGGGCATAATGTGTAGTAAGCACTCCATACATACACAATTCTAACCAAACAAGCACTCCATACACACACAGTTCTAACAAAACAATAAACACTCAATACACAAACAGATTTAACCAAGTCAGAAGGAACTGATGGATTTAACATGGTGCTGTGTTTGCCCATACCTGTATTGTACAGTATTCAGTTTTAACCTGAAAATCTAACCTCAGTTCTCAAAAACTTACTGTTTGGTTGTACTGTATTAAATATTTGGTGTTTTTGCAGATTCCTCGAGGCTTCACTGTCCTGGAGATTGAAGGCAGGGAGGACACCACAGTCATCTTCGGCTTCAAAAAATTTTCGGGCGGAATCGGCGATGAAGACGAGAACCAACCCGAGACCAACGACCAGTGGCGGGAATACTGCACCGCCGACCCAGAAACAGCCACCAAGATGGTCTGCATCACCAAACTCAACGGGGAGGCGGCTCATTTCAGCGGAAGGTATGACGAACAAATCCATACAAGTACTTATACGTGTTATTTTATCGTGGGTCTAATGTATTTAAGTAAAATTCATGTGGTATTATCTTAGTAACCACACACACACACAGAAATATATTTAATTAGTGTATATAAAAAGTCAGCTACATATAAATCTTTTCTCTTCCATTTCCAGGTATATTGATGGTCAGTTCTACTTGTTTGTTGGGAGCAAAAATGTTCATATGATGGTGAGGAACAGGGCTGACATTAACCTCTACACTGGTGATAGATACTTCTTTGCCAAGGTGAGTTTACCAAAACATTATGAAAAAAATATTGCAGTTGGGATACTTGAGTAATGTATTTTAAGACGATATATAACACTCCATTTTGTACTACATTTAAGCATTTCCTTTATTGATTATTAGCTGCTGTACATAATTTAATGATAAGAAAATTTCATGAAACGCTCTTACAAACGCACAAAGCAGTATAACATAATAATGCTTACTGTAATTGCAGGTAATCGCGGAGACGGTGTACGACTCCCTTTGTGAACTGGAGGAGGACAAGCAGCACCTCCTGTTCAGTTTCCTCCACCACACCAACTGTACAGTGGTGTGTGAAATTCTCCAACCCAAAAACCAACACATAGTCAACCTCAGCCACCTGTCCAAACCTCGACTGCAGGTGATTTCGTTCACCCCGACCGTCAGTGGTAGCAGCCCTGGAGCCAGCCTCACCGCCCTCCCTCCACATCACCTCCTGGACATCGCCAAGGTCCTCGGTCTTGACACGGCCAGCTACACCATCATTGATTTTGCCAAATTTATGGAACAGAGAAAAAAGGTGAGAATTACTATCATGGCCAAATTTTGTATCTTGTACAGTATAGTGTCAGTTAGATAAAGTAAAAATCAAAGATAGGAATTGTTATTATATTTGCTCATACCAATCACAATGTTATAGTCTCATTACCAGTTGCATAAATCAGTAAGTACAATACAGTACAGGTTAACAATCCCTGTCTTTGTGTCCAGATACGTTCCATGACCCAAGAAGAAGGTGAGGTGTGGTATCTCCTCAACGACAAAAACACCACCATTGGACTCATCAAAGTGAAGACTGCCTGGTACACCGTCCTCAGAGCACTCAGGGAGAAGGCTGTATTCTGCTTCACCACTGCCAAGAAGAAGTCAGACTGGAATTTGCAGGATCGTATCAAGTCGACACACAAACGCTTCAAGGAGATACAGAACTGGCTCAAGTTTTCCAACGACTATCTTCAACAGTGGAAGGTAGGTTCACTATTTTGGATGGACCCAAAGAAAAGGAGTTTTTTTCGTGCAATGTTACATTAATTGTTCCTAGTGTAAGTCTGTTATCTACACCTCATTTCATTGTTTACTTATTTAACCTTCCAAATGGTAAAAGAGTTAATGTTTCTATCTTGAATTACAGGTACTTGGTGAGGACTTTTTGACTTGGCTGAACAATGACATCAAAAATGAAATAATTGACCCCAAGATCATCCGGCCTATGTTTCCCGTGGTATGGAAGAGGTTTCTGGACAGCACCAATCACACTGACGAAATAGCATTGACATGACCATAGGCCCATGTGTCGTCAGTCCAGAATGACCCCTGTAATCCTTCACTACTCGTGGCTGTGTAGTGAGCTAAAGGATATCGTCGTTACATCCACCAGTAAGCATCTCAGGGATCGTCATCACTCATCCTTCCGCCTCTTCGTGACTGACTTGTACAGATGGAAATCAAAATGCCACCAACATAAAATTATTACCATATATATACCACAACAATAGACTCAACAATTTATCAAAAAGACAGCATTTATATAATGATCCAGACATTCAATTTGATTCAAATTCATTATCAGGAATACTGTACAACATGCATGCATTTTATTGATTAGCATGAAATGAATTTTTTTATAGTTATTTAAAGGTTATTAAAGGTGCCAGCAAGTGGCAGTCACTGGGACAGAGTGTAGCACACACTGTGTGTATGAAACACAATTATAGCACGCATCACAAGGATGCTGATCCCTGTTATACGTGGCCCAGCGACCTCTCCACCCACCTGAGACCCGAGTCAGCTTCGGCTATGGCTGACTAAGCAGGAAGACCTCAGACAGCTGACTCAAACCCCCCACCCCCTGCTCACAGGGGTGGTAACCTCTGGCATCAGTGGTATTTTTAACAGTGTCCCGAGCAAGGATCGAACGCTGGGCCACAGAATTGCAGCCACAGACTTTACCACTGTGCTAGCCAGAGGCTATAAGGTATAATAATTTTTCAAAGTATGGCATCAGCTATAAATTATGTTGATGCAAATATAATCTGACCATGAAAACTTTATTAGCATGTGATTTTATGGCAATTTTTTCTATTGACAAGAAAGCGACTGTATCATGAAACCCAAGGCCTGCTGAATTGACCCCCTGTAGCTTAATGATCAAAGGGATATAAGATAGAAAAATTGAACACCCTAATGATTGGTATATAATTCATTTTATATATACTGTATATTAAAACTTTCCAACGAAATAACTTAAAGGAGGTACAGTATTAAGTGGCCTATGATGTAGTAGGTCAATAAGGGGTTATTTATTCCCCCTGTATGAGAGAGATATGAGAGTGTACAGTATTACCAAGTCAATAAACATGAGGAACAAGTATGGATGACAGAACATGAACAGCCGGCAGCATAAATGTCCTTAATAATGCTAATATTTTATTATTGCTTCTAATTTGATTGACGGTGGATACCTATATTATTATTATCATCGTTAGTATATACAGGACTATTATCATTTTTTTTTTTTTTTACTGTTATTTTACACTATTGTAGTTCTCCACTATTGAAGTTAGTATTAATATATTTTGCCTGAAAAGCTGTACAAATCATATTATCTAATCTATATATTACCTTATCTATATTAATAAATGTTTAATTTATATACTGTAGATGATTACATTTTGAACCTGTTTCTGTTTTAATTAAGGGGGAAGTTTTGTGTTGGTAATTCTGGAGTAAATGAATCCTCCAAACTATTTCAAGCAACAGAACAACATCATTACTTCTTTTGCTATTCAAGTCCTTCTTCGAATAATCTCCTGCACATACAACCCCCTAGTACCCCCCCCCAGCCTGTCCCCCTATTCCTGCACCCCCCAGTCCCCCCCCAAACCTGTCCCCTACTCCCGCACCCCCTTAAATTAAAGTGCTACTGAATCCTCCAAACCTTGAGGTAATAATTATGTTTCCTGATATAATTTGACGGAATCAGTAGCTCTCCAATTTACCAAAAAAAATATATGTTCTCCAATTTACAAAAAAAGAAATGTTCTCTCCAATTTACAAAAAAATATATATATATATATTCTTTCCTTATTTCTGTATGACCTTAGTAGCCAGGGGGTGTTCGATTAATTAAGGGGATAGTACAGTGTTAGAGCAAAATGGTTCCTCCAAACTATTACAAGCAACAGGCCACCGTTATATATATACTGTATATACTGTACTTGCCAATCTGATCCTGTTGCCTGGAATAAATTTGGAGGAATCGATGCACACCCCAGGTACCAAAAGCTTACTATCCCCTCAACCGAACATCACCATCTCTCTAAGTATTGTCGAATCTTTGTGTTATAGTACAATAATTACAGCAAAGTTTTTTATACATATTTTACCAAGCCACTTTATTTACAGAATAATTCCTGATACATGGGTGGGTCTTTCAAAACAATGCAGTATTACTACACTATATTTTCCATGTTGAATAATATTGTACCGTCGTGTTTATTCAGCTGATGTGCAATGTAGGAACACAAGGGTAAATGTATTCCATGTTAAATAATTATACAGTGCTCTTGGGGATGATGGGTGATTTAAAAACAGTAGATTCTTGATATAACATGAAGAAAAATACAGTACTTGTACCCACCACTTCATTTTACACTCAGGCCCTCATTAAATATTTGTTTTCATAGGTTTATTATTCATTACCCACCATTTTATTTTACATTCAGTCCCTCATTTAATGTTTTCCCAGGTTTGTTATTCATTACACCACCACTACATTTTACATTCAGTCCCTCATTAAATATGTTCCCAGGTTTCTACTATGTACTCATTACCATATTGCCTGATAATTTACTGAGCCTGTGTTTATTTGTGAATTGTTAAATATATTAGTGTTGTATTGAGGGTCTACTGTACTCCACTAGAACCATAATTATAGACCAATGTGTTTAAAGCACCTGCTCAACATATATTATACATAGTATCAGCAGCTAACAAGGGAACAAAACTTTAGATATTAATTGTATTAGCATGTTGCAATTCTCAGTCTGTGGATGAAGGACACAGTTTGTGATCATTGTCTTAGAGTGGTTAAACTTCTTCAACAAAAAGTTCTCTTCGTAGATCAGTTCCTGTTATATTGCAATGTGCCGTGATGATGGCACGTTTTTGAAAATTGTTGTATGCATTTATGTGTGAAGAAAAGACAAATTAGTAATAAAGTGTCTCATCCATTAACTTTATTGCTTGACCTTAACTTTGCTTATTATAGTTGGTGTGATATAAATTCAGATTTTCTTACATAACAGCACTTGTACTCTTTTTCTTGACCCTCTCTATCACTGTCCTCATCATCTTACAGGATCTTTCAGGATATAAAACAATATGGAAGTGGGTATAGTATAGTATAATTACACACCATGTAAGACAATGAGGAATATACTTTTGGTACAGTATATTAGAGTGCCTTGATTCCTCCAAAGTATGTCGGGCAACGGAACCAATCTTAAATAAATATAAATGTTGCTTTGAATAGTTTGGAGGAATTAGGTTCTCCAGATTTACCAAGAACAACACTGTACTATTGGCCTCAAGAATTCGTACACACACTGTTTGTTTCGGGGACTTACAAAATATACAAAATGTAAGATCCATGATTGCAACACAACATTTTTATTAGGTTTGTTGGTTTTGCAATAATTGAGTTGCTTGGTAATCATTCACTGCGGTACAGCCATGGCTGATAGTGCTAGACCAGGGTCCAAGGAGTGTTGGAGAGCAACAAACAGTTAAAAAAAGTGAGTCTTCTATATCTCAATGTTGAGAATGGTTTAGAAAATTCAGTTGTTCAAACTCTGTTCAGCTGCTCTCCAACACTCCTTGGACCCTGGTCCACCACTATCAGCCATGGCTGTACCTCTCACATAATATTATAGCCTGTGTAAGAATTCATGTCCCAGTAAATGGAACATAGAATTCCTCTCTCTATCATTATTTTCTTGTCTACATGTGAGGATGACTACTGCATTCAGGGATGTATGGAAAGACATGGATGGTGTTGATGTTGGCTTGGTGCTGGTATGAGGACTCCTTCAGTCTCCTTGGACACAATACACTAAATTATTAACACCACCGATATACAGTTGTTGTACCGTATATCACCATCACCCTCATGTGGTGTTTAATTAATGATTAGAGAACAGCAGGTGTGGAAATATCCTCTGTAGGTATGGAAGTTGTGGTCTCTTCAACAATGGGTGTGACAGTAGTGGTATTTTCAGTAGGTGTGGAAGTAGTTATGTCTTCTGCAGGTGTGGAAGTTATGTCTTCAGCTGCAGGTATGAAAGTCAGCAGAGTAACATCTTCAGCAGGTGTGGAAGTATATGAATCTTCAGCAGGTGTGTAAGTAGTGATGTCCTCAGTTGTGGAAATTAGGTCCTCAGCAGGTGTGGAAAGAGTTATATCTTCAGGTGTGGAAATTATAGTTATATCTTCAGGTGTGGATATTATAGTTGTATTTTCAGGTGTGGAAATTATAGTTATATCTTCAGGTGTGGAATTTATAGTTGTATCTTCAGGTGTGGAATTTATAGTTGTATCTTCAGGTGTGGAAATTATAGTTGTATCTTCAGGTGTGGAATTTATAATTGTATCTTCAGGTGTGGAATTTATAGTTGTATCTCCAGCAGGTATGGAAATAATGGAGTCCACAGCAGGTTTGGAAACAGGAGAATTTTCAGGTGTGACATTAGTTTCACCTTCAATGGTAGTTATGTCCTCAGCAGGTGTGGTAGTTGTAGGGTCTTCAGCAGTTGTGGTGTTTTCTTCAGCAGGTGTGGTAGTTGTGCTATCCTCAGCAGGTGTGGTAGTAGTGGTGTCTTCTTCAGGTGTGGTAGTTGTGGTGTCAGCAGGTGTGGTAGTTGTGGTGTCGTCAGCAGTTGTAATTACAGTTTCATTATCTGCAGGTGTGTAAATAGTTATGAATTCACCAGTTGTAGAATCAGTTGTGTCTTGTAAAGGTGTGGAAATAATATCTTCAGCAGGTGTGGAAATGTCTTCAGCAGGTGTAGACAAAATATCTTCAGTAGTTGTGTAAATAATATCTTCTTCAGGTGTGGAAATGATACCCTCAGGAGGTGTGGAAATATGGACATCATCATCATCATCATCATCATCATCTTTCTCAGGTTTGGAGTTAGTGTTGGTGGTGGTGGTGGTGGAAGGTAGAGCATTGGTGATTGAAGTGAGGGATGACTGAACCACAACTGCACTCGTGTTGCCTGCAGTTGTGGATTCGGGAGAGTCTTCAGGTGTGATGATGGTGGTTTGGGGAGAGTCTTCAGATGTGGTGGTTTGGGGAGAGTCTGTAGGTGTGGTGATGGTGGTTTGGGGAGAGTCTTCAGATGTGGTGGTTTGGGGAGAGTCTGTAGGTGTGATGGTGGTTTGGGGAGAGTCTGTAGGTGTGATGGTGGTTTCGGGAGAGTCTTCAGGTGTGGTTGTTTGGAAAGGGACAGTTGTGGATTCGGTAGAGTCTTCAGGTGTGGTGATGGTGGTTTGGGTAGAGTCTTCAGATGTGGTGGTTTGGGGAGATTCTTCAGATGTGGTTGTGGATTCGGGAGAGTCTTCAGGTGTGGTAGTTTGTGAAGAGACAGTTGTGGGTTCTGAAGATGCAGCAGCTATTGTGGTTGGGATAGTAGTAGCAGGTGTGGACGACAGTGTAATGGAAGAAGATGAGGAGGAGGTTGTGGTCAATGGTGCCGTTGAAATAGCAGAAGTAGTCGACGTAGAAGAGGAAGAAAACGGTGGTGGTGGTGCACGTGTTGGTGTTGTTGACAATGGGAAGGGAGTCACTTTTTTGTTGTGGATGGGAAAGTTGTGACTAGATGGAAAAGGTCTAGGTGTATTATGGAACGGTGATCGTGTAGTAGAGAATGAAGAGGAGAATAATGGAGAATGTGTACCGGTACGAGAAGGAATGAAGGAAGAATCAGAAGAGAGTGTTGGAAAAGGTTGTGGTGGTTGATTCAAGTCTACTCCACCATTATTATTATTATTATTATTGTTTTTGTTGAGGTGAGACTGTAGGTCCTCGTCGTTCTTGAAGTATCTGTGAACAAAAGAAAATTAGTATTCAGTTTTGCATGTGTTATTTTGATATTTTGTTGCTTAGAGTGCACATTATATTATTCTTCAGTGAATATTAGTTTTGTTTTGTTTTCATGCAATTGATGTAAGTGCAGTTTTTATATAAATAGGCGGCATTGCTGGATAGAATGGGTAAAGAAAAACAACGTACGTACAAGAATCAAAGAAAAAAAAAACTTCGATCTTCAGGTCAAACGTGTTCATTAATTTTGACCTGACGAAGCCGTGTCCGAAGCCTTATCCATTATCTCATTGTGTATCTAACCTGAGTGTGGGTCGGTATCCTCTGTGATCTGCTGTGTATGAGACGAGTAGCACTTTGTTGCTGTGTAATGGCAGCATGTAATTTCCCGTCTGGTATCCTGGGGAGTAATATGCCTTTTGGTGAGGGTGGAGTGGACCCATTGGATTGGACAGACTGATTATTCCTCCTTCAACTCGTCCTCCTCCTCCTCCTCTTTGGGCTGCCCTGGTTGTTATCCTATTCCTGGCATTCTTCAGACCCTGTTGTTGCCTTCTGATTCCTCCTCCTGCCACGTCGTTCCTAAAACTGTGTACTCTTCCTCCTGATGCTCCTACCACCATGCCCTTTTGAGTGCCCACACGCCCTTCAGTTGCTGCCACCACGCCTCTGTGACCGCCAACACGCCCTTCAGTTGGTGCCATCACGCCTCTTCTGATCCCCACGCCCCTCTGCGCCGCCCTTCGTCTTACCTCCGGCTGCAGCAACTACAGGTAAGAACATCATAATTAATGAATGGTCAAAACTGATGTGCAGAAATTCGGATTTATTTATTATTTTTATTATATAGAAGAGCATTAATGAGTACAAAACGTCCATCTCGAAAATGTGGAGTGTGCTTTATTAATGTACAGTACAGTATGTGCAGAAAAAATATATATATAAACAAAAATTGGCAAACAGGAAGCTATACGAGAATAACGTCAGACACACACACACACACACACACACACAGACTTACCTCATCCTTAGGAATGTGTCGGAGTGGTGATGTTTGAGTATGGAATGTACTCGACCTACGTGGGATAATCCTTTGGCCAAAACCACCATTAACGTGAAGAAGAAGACCTTGTTGGTGATGGATATTCCTCCCTCGTCTCCTTCCAGTTCCAGCGTTGAGCCTCATTTTGGGGGCAGGGTCGTGAAAAATAATATTACGGCTGCGTCTGCTATTAGTCTTTGTCTGCCAGGGATGATTTTTAGGGTCGAGGTGTGTGTTTCTGTTATGGTGTTGGTGTTGCAGGTTTTCATTATTGCTTTTGTGTTGTAAGTTATTATTATTATTGTATTGGTGTTGTAAGCTGTTGTTATTATTATTGTATTGGTGTTGTAAGCTGTTGTTATTATTATTGTTTTGGTGTTGTAAGCTGTTGTTATTATTATTATATTGGTGTTGTAAGCTGTTATTATTATTATTTTGGTGTTGTGTGCTATTATTTTGGTTTTGCGTCCTATTATTATTATTTTTATTGTTGTTTTGGTGGTGTTGAAGGAGTAGGAGTGTCAATAATGGTGATTCTGATGTTGGTGTGTGTAATGAGAGTTCCCGCTTCAATATATCTTCCATTATTGCGTCGTTGTGTGTAACAGTAGGCCTAACAGAGTAGTGGGAGACTTGAGAAGAAGGTCTAGTACTCTTTACAATATCTGCGAGGCATATCATCTGTAAATAAAACAAAAAACAAAAACCTAATAACAGAGAATGTAAAAAAAGAATGTCTATATAGTACTCTTTACAATATCTGCGAGGCATAGGCGTATCACCTGTAAATAAACAAAAAACAAAAATAATATACCAGTGAATGTGAAAATATGTGTGAGTTAAGAATGATTATTTTGTTTACATTCCACAATAGGCTTTCCACTCGTATTTATTAGTGTAGGATAATAGGTTTATTGTGTGTCCTTCCCTGTTATAGCCTATTTACCCTCCCTCACCCCAATCGGTCGTAAGGGAAGTAGCCTAGGTTATACTGTAACCTTCACATTTTCTCTAGTTCCCCTCCTTTGTAGTGTATTTTATTCTGTATTAATGATGATTTATCGGTTTATATTCCCTCTTAGTAGTAGCAAGATAACAAGTACAGTCGCGGCACATAATCAATCCTTGACCAAACTTCCCATTAAAAAAAACAAAATTACACCCCGATCGAGGACTATTATTATGTGCCGCGAGTGTACAAACATACATAACATTTTACATGAACCTAGACATTATAATATACTGTACATACATACTCGATCTTTTCCCCTGTATTTACCGGTTTACACCCTCCCCTCCCCTCCCCTAAAGGACCAAGGAAGAGTATCAGAGCATGAGAAGCAAAACATGTGTCACTTTTCCCATGTTTTCGTTGCTGCTGTTCCTTCCTTCCTTCCTTCCTTCCTTCCGCTCTTCTTCTCCGTCAGTTATCATTATATTTCTTTTTATTTTCAATTTTCTCTCACAATAGAATAATAACCCTAGATGAAGTTAATACAATAATTAAGCATTTGAGTGAGTCTTATGAACCATTATTACAGACCACAGAAAGTATAATATTTTAGCATCATTATTTATATTTTCCCTCGGCTATTTCATACATGTGCAATATTAGGCTACTACAGTGTTATGATTATTATTCTCCCGTACTTAGTGTTAGTTGTCGTTGTAATATCCTTCTATCTCAGTGTTATTGTCATTGTAATATCATCTCAGTGTTATTATTTTCCCAGGCTTAGTGTTAGTTGTCATTGTGATATCCTATCATAAAATTAGTGCTTACTTTCCCATCTCTCCTCTTTATCCCCTTCTTCCTCGTCCTAAACTTAAAGGATAATAATAATAATAATAATAATAATAATAATAATAATAATAATAATCTTTTTGTGGGGCTGGGGTCCTCGGATTGATAGAAGGCTTACATTCTCTCCCAGCTTTGTGTCTCTAGTCTATTTTAATAATAATTTTTAATAATAGCAGTATACAGTCTCATCCAAATGTCCTGCAACACATTCAAATGAAATGACCCCGATAAAATGACTATAATTATATCCTTGATGCTTTCCTTGACGGTGTATGACTATGACGAACTTCCTACCAAACCAACAAACAATTAAATTAGGCTCGAGGGTAAGGACGTTAGTAAATCAATGAATAGCAAGAGTAAACCGACCCATCTCTCCATTGTTATAGCATATCCCTGGTGGTCAAAGTAAGGGAGAGAGAGAGAGTGAGTGAGAGTGAGCGAAGGTCTGTGAAATAATTACAGTAGGATATGTACAGAGCGGATGTTGCTTCCTAGGAAAAAAAAATACTAGGCTGATTTCCTGTAAGTGTGACGTCATCATTTGTTTACATTAGTGAATTTATAAGTGTCATCCGGTTGAGAAAAGAGGTGATATACCTACATATGTGTGTGTGTGTGTGTGTTTAGGGGGGGGGGGGGGGGAGAAGCGTTTACAGACAGTTGGTTCCTGTTTATCGATGACGTCTGTGATTGGTCCAGCCAGAAACCGATATCCAGTTTGTGCGTCTATGATTGGTCCATTGTATTTCCTTCCTCCCTAGCTCTTTCCACCCTGACCTACCTAACTTATCCTGACCTCTAACGTCGTCGACAAACAGGAGCCGACTGTTTGCTGATGCTTCCGTATGTATGTGTGTGTGTAGAGAGAGAGAGAGAGAGAGAGAGAGAGAGAGAGAGAGAAAGGGAGGAGGATTTAGCATCGAGTCTAAATCGTAATTAGACTTTAGAACCTGCAAATGTATAACTTTTTCGTGTCCTTGTCCTAGCTTCCTTTTTTTACCTTTGAGTGCCATTTGGAGGGCTTGAGATTAGAGAGAGAGAGAGTATGTGTGTGTGTGTGAGAAAGAGCTAGTGTATTGTATGTGTGAGAGAGAGTGGGTATCCTTCAAAGTGTGTCAGGAAACACGAGTTATAGGATGTATGTTTTGTAGCATATAGCTTGTAGTAATCTGTATTCTGTAGCCCCCTCCCCTCTCTCTCTCTCTCTCTTTGAGCAAGGGGAAGGACAGAATATTTAATTTACTCTTATTGTACCGTGACTATAGGTTAAGTGGACTGTGGGGGACGAGAGAGAGAGAGAGAGAGAGAGAGAGAGAGAGAGAGAGAGAGAGAGAGAGCGAGCGAGCGAGAGAGAGAGAGAGAGAATATTGCCAGGAAATGAGAGAGAGAGAGAGAGAGAGAGAGAGAGAGAGAGAGAGAGAGAGAGAGAGTGAATACTGTATAAGGGTGTGACAAAACATATCCACCACGGAGAGGATAATTACCAAAAATAATATTACCGTACGACAAGATGTAAGGATTGTCCGTTATGCTCCCCTACCTCTCTCTCTCTCTCTCTCTCTCTCTCTCTCTCTCTCTCTCTCTCTCTCGTCTTCAGTGTTTCTTTGGGTACATGTAGCGTTATGTTTGTGTGTGTGTGTGTTAAAAGTGTAAGCAGGAGGGAAGAAAGGGATAACGGGTGAGGTGGGAGATATTTTTCACTATGCAAGACGCCCGTGTTCCGTTGTGAATGTGAAACTGTGTGTGTGTATAAGAGAGAGAGAGAGAGAGGAGAGAAGGAGTAACGGACGGGGAAATAAGCAGGGATAATTTTTCGCAGTGCAAGATGATTAAAAGTGTGTGTTCCGTTGTGTATGTGTAACTGAATGTGTGTGTGTGTGTGTGTGTGTTCTTACCTATTTGTATCTTGACAGGATAGAGTCAAACTCGTAATGTCCCGTATTTTAAAACCCAATTATCATGTTTTTCTTTAAAGTTATGTATGTTTTTGACACACACCACTTCTTCTGGTAATTCGTATCACTTATCTATTACATACCTTATTTTGGAAAACTATATTTCTGTACATCTTTATATACTCTTCTTTTAATTAACTTCTTACTGTGTCCTCTCATTGTAGGCCTAGGTATTCCTTGTTGACACAAATTTTCTATATCTATCTTTTCTTTTTCTGTGACACATTTGTAAACCATATATTATAATCATATCTCCTCTCATTATATTTGTTGTGTGTGTGTGTGTGTGTGTACAGTTAATACTCTTTTTTCCTTACATTAAATCATGCTATCTCTTTTCTCTGTTACATTTACACTAGTTAATTTAATAATATAGTCATTGCTTGGTGAAGATGCACTGGTTGGTAATATTATAGATCTTGGGTAATATTAGGCAGCCCTGCAGACCAACTAACTAACACAGGGTGACAGTACCAACTCTTGTAGTTTTTGGCCAGGATATTTTGAATTTTCACAACTATTAAGTTCTCCTGCCTTAATAAGTTAAAGTTGGAGATAGGAGAATGGGAGGGATGGTAAGGGGGTGTGGGAGTAAGGGACAGGCTTGGGGGGGACTGTGGGGGGTGCAAGAATAGGGCGACAGGCTTAGGGTGGGTAGAAAGCCTGTTCCCCTATTCCCGCACCCCTCTAACCCCCCCCCAAGCCTGTCCCCCAACTCCTGCACCTCAAAAAACCCCAAGCCTGTCCCCCTATTCCCACACCCCCTGAAGCCCCTAGCTATCACTGGGGTCATTTCGTGGGACTGTTTCATTGAACTAAACACTCATTTGATACAACCATTTCGTTGAACTTGAAAACATCCCTAGCAGATGTAGGCTATTCACGCAACTATATATATACTGTATAGCTTTATTCATCCAACCTTCTCCAATGTAAATAGTTGTTATATGTACTGTTATGTAGTCTCACAGTACTGGCTCGTTCTTCACTATTTTTATAAGGGTAATAGGCCTATCAATGTAATATTACTGGTTTATGTAGCCTAGTCTGGAAAGTTTGAAGAATGTGGGCCAATGTTTGCTTTGTACACAAATATCATATCAGCATCATATCACTTCAATGAATATAACGCATAAGTATATATTTTCTTATATAATATACAGTACGTGATGGTATACATATCAATACTTATCAACTGCTTTCAATATTTTTAATCCAGAGAAAAAGTATATGTATATTTTTGACTCCGGAGTAGTTTGGTGAAATGTCCAACTTTTTGTAACATTTCATCAAACCTGTGAAGCGGGTTTGATCCCACGAAATGACAAGTGGGATGAAAAAGTCCAACGAAATGCCCCGTGTGATAAGGGCTTAATTAAGGGGGAAGTACAATCGGCGGTAAAAGTCCTGTCGCCTCACTTGCTTCACCGAGGCACGCAATGTTAATAGACTCGAGATTATTAGGTGTAGAAAACATGCGTATTTCTCGACTCCATGAACACTGTGCGTCTCAGTGAAGCAGGTGAGGCGACAGGACTTCTGCCGCCGACTGTACAGTGTTGGTAAATCTGGAGCAACTGAATCCTCCAAACTATTCCAAGCAACAGAAAACCATTATTTTTGTTAACTTGGGCCTGTTTTCTGGCATACTTTGGAGGAATCAAGGCACTCCAATGTACCAAAAGTATACTCTGCCCTTAACGTTATTTTAACTAGATAACCTGAATTAACAAACCATAGAGAGGTGAGACAACAAGCAGGAAAGAAATAGAAAGATAATAAGAGGGACAGTTGAAGAATTGAAACTTGAAAAGGAGTGGCTGGGGTCGGAGGGGCGCCAAAACCCTTAATGAAAGTATTGCCCATGTTGTCACTACAGGTCATACTCCCCCCCCCCTCCCAAAGGGTTGTAAACACTATAATATAAATATTCTAAGCAACAACACCTCACCATTATTATTATTAATATTATTCTCGGTATTATTATTATTATTATTCCTGGTATTATTATTATTATTATTCCTGGTATTATTATTATGCTAATCTGGGTCTGTTTTCTTATATATACTTAAATTTAAAGGAGAAATCAGTAGCCTACCATTATTTTCACCAACAATAACAACAATAACTATAACTACAATATAATGACTTACCACGAGCCAGCACAGCAGTACATGAAGGCGTCCCAACATGGCGATAGTTGAGTGACGACTGACTGTTGGGCCGCTCCATCCAGGCTTTATAATATTCTTAGGCTCGTTTTGTTCAGACCTACGTACCTATTCCTTATTTTTTTTCCTTCAGTTATTGTTTGTTTGTTTGTTTGTTTGTGTGTGTTTGTGTATTTCTTTCCTTGTATTCTTTTAGTTTGTGTTTTGTGTGTGTGTGTGTGTGTGTGTTTATATAATTATTTCCTTCCTTTCCTTCCTTAATTCCTTGATTCATTCATTGTTTATTTGTATTGTATGTTTATTTATTTATTTTATTCCTTCCTTCATTATGTTTATTTGTCATTATATTCCTTCCTTCCTTCCTTCTTTCCTTCCTTTCATTCATTATTTTGTGTCTATATTGTTTCCTTCCTTCTCTCTCTCTCTCTCTCTCTCTCTCTCTCTCTCTCTCTCTCTCTCTCTCTCTCTCTCTCCGGCAAAGGTCATTGATGCTAATTGGTGAATCCTTCCTGTTGTTATTGTTGTTATTGTTCTCCTTGTTTGTTATTGTTGTGGTGCAACTGATTTACTCCAAAGTATTTCAGGCAAAAACAGGACACGATTATATGTTTTATTATTATTATTATTATTATTATTATTATTGTTATTGTTATTATTACATATAGGGATAGCTAAATACTATATTGACACACTAACTACCTAATTTAACTCTGTAGTACAATTATTATTATTTGTAGTAGTAGTAGTAGTAGAGGAATAATACACAGTAATTGCAAATAGTGATAAATATATGACTATTTTAGCACACTAACTAAATAACTCTGTGTAGTAGTATTATTAATAGTAGTAGTACAGTAGTAGTAGTAGTATTTGTAGTAGTAGTAGTACATAATTACAGATAATGATAAACATATACCATTTTAACACAAACTAAACTATTGTAGTTTGATGAGTAATACATTGAGCCAGAGATCTGTGATGACCTTGGTTTGGTTTGGTTTGGTTTGGTTACTCGTGTGTACGACCAGTAAACACAACTCACACTTCACATTCAGTTTTCTCCTTAGAGTTACAGTTTTTAGTTCCGGTCTAAGCAGAGAGCTCTAGGTTTTATCCGAATTATTGTTCTTGGGGTGACCACTTCTTAAAAGGGATTCAACTCACTCACTCACTCTCTTCCTCCCATCCATTTTCTTTTACCAACATTGAATCATTTATTATTATTATTATCATTTTTAGCTCCAGCCTAAGCCGAGAGCTCTAGGTTTTATCCGAATTATTGTTCTTGTTTTTTCTTCTTGGGGTGACCACTTCTTAAAAGGGGTTCAACCAATATTTAAGAGGTTCAACCGAGAGGTTCACCCTCAATAAAAAGGGTTCATTTCCAAATTTCAATATAACCATATGAATAAGAAAATCCAGATAAAACATAATTAATATTTTTGAGACCTTTACATATGATTATTTTATTATTTCACTTGAATCATTAAGAGCCGGAGCTTTTGAAGGGTTTTCCTTCTTTTACTTGTTCTCACTGGGTCTGGGAGAGACATTGAAACATTTTCAAATACGTCAAAAAGAACTTTTTTGCAAAGCTTTAACCATATACTGTATATTTATAATTATCATAGTTTCTTTCCAAATTCCACCCTTTTTACTTTTCTAAAACAAATTAACTTTTTCAAAAGGATTTAGCACGAAGATATCAAAATATCTTTCTCAAGTAATTACAAATTTCATGACACAATACCAAGACATAAATTTGTTATGGTTATTTATGGATTTTACTCCAAATGAGACCTGTATTTACACCTACAGTAGCGCGGTAAATCAAACTCAAGTCACCCAAAACAATCTAGAATTTTTTGAGAAACATTGATTTTTTTTTTGGTCAGAACTCTTTCAAAAGTAGTTTATTACAACCTTCAAAGAATATAATGTATTATCCACAAAACAATTCGTGTTGATATCTCAAAGAACCAACGAGTAACAATTAAGGACAAGACAGATAAGGCTATAGTGACTTTGTGAAAATTAATATATAGATAACTGTATATATATATATTTTATATATTTAAGAGTATATATATTTAACTGTATATATATTTAAGAGTATATAATTATGTTTAATTGTATATATATTTAAGAGTATATATATATATATATTTAACTGTGTATATATTCACGAGTATATATAGTTCATAATATTCCCTCAAATGCATCACTAACTTGTATTCACTCACTCCACGTATGTAGGAATTTTGATAGTGACTGTACATCTCATGAATTAAGATTAATATTAATAACTTTCTTTAGTAACTTAATCTTCTATACTTTCAATCCTTCTCATATGCTATCCTTCTCCCGTCCACACATCCTTCTCACCCCTCCTTCCCTTCTACACACACACACACCCCTTCTCCTTCCCTCCTACACCCCTCCCACCTCTCTCCCTTTTCTACACGCCTCTCTCTCTACACACACACACACACACACACCTTTTACACCCCACCTTCCTCTCTCTCTCTCTACACACACACACACACCACCTCTTTCCTTTTCTACACGCCCCCTTCCCTCCTACACACACACACACACCACCTCTTTCCCTTTCTACCCTCCTCCTTCCTCTCTCTCTACACACACGCACACACACCAACTCTTTCCCTTTCTACACGCCCCCTTCCCTCCTACACACACACACACACCACCTCTTTCCCTTTCTACCCTCCTCCTTCCTCTCTCTCTACACACACACATCCTTCCACCTCTTTCCTTTTCTACACCTCTCCCTCCTCTCTCTACACACACACACACACACACCAACTCTTTCCCTTTCTACACTCCTCCTTCCCTCCTACACACACACTTCCTTCCCTTTTCTACACCTCTCCCACCTCTTTCCTTTTTCTACACGCCTCCCTCTTCCCTAATAATTGATATCCTTGAAGGTGGTCTCCTGTTGTTGTCTCTGTAGTAGGAGGCACTGGTGGATGTTGGTGCCCTGCTGGTAGACTCTCCCTCGTTGATGTTCAGTAGACTCAAGCGTTTGTTACCGTCGTGGTCACGGTCTGTCTCCAGTACTGTACCTCGCTGACTCTTGGTGTACTGGGGAAGAGAGTTAGTTAGTTAGTTAGTTAGTTAGAGAGAGAAATGTGAGGTGTAGTGATGTAGAGAGTGATAGGGGTGAGGTGTACTGGGAGAGGGAGAGAGAGAGTTAGGTGTGGTGTACTGGGGAAGAGAGTTAGTTAGTTAGTTAGTTAGAGAGAGAAATGTAAGGTGTAGTGATGTAGAAAGAGATAGGGGTGAGGTGTACTGGGAGAGGGAGAGAGAGAGTTAGGTGTGGTGTATTGGGGGTATGAGAGGTGAGGTGTACTGGGAGAGAGAGAGAGAGAGGGGTGTGGTGTACTGGGAATGAGAGAGAGAGGTGTACTGGGGGAATGAGAGAGAGAGAGATAGGAGGGGTGAATTGAGAGAGTGAGAGAGAGGGAGGTGAGGTGTACTGGGGGTATGAGAGAGGTGAGGTGATGTAGAGAGAGAGAGAGAGAGAGAGAGAGAGAGAGAGAGAGAGAGAGAGAGAGAGGTGAAGGAACGAGAACATGACCTAAACGTGGACTGACCTTGTATTTCTCCATGGGGTCAATTTCCTCCTCCATAATGCCTAGTTCAGTGAGCATCAAACGTGTCTTTAGCACCAGCTGTTCTTGCATCAGGTTGATACACATAGACAGCAGCGCCATACCTGTACAGTACAAGATTCACAAACTATAGAAAACTAGAAAATATAATAATGAGCACGGAAAAATAAAATATACCCTGCATCCATGTATAGTCGGCAAAAAAAATTCGATACCACCCCAACGTTAATTTGAACATGCATGGGTAAGCGGTGTAGGGTTGGTACTTGGGTAAGCGGTGTAGGGTTGGTACTTGGGTAAGCGGTGTAGGGTTGGTACTTGGGTAAGCGGTGTAGGGTTGGTACTGAGCCGACTGGGCAGGTGTGCCTCGTTATCCGAGACGGGTATCGTTTCAATACTCGGGCCGCGGCAGTGACAACTTTTTTATATCAAAAGTTTAGCTGATATTATATTAAATTTTGAGTGTTCAAGAACTCTTACTATTTAACTATTCATTATTAAACATAAGGAAATGCGTCTGAGTATTTCAGAAAAAGAATAACCGTAAAATACCCAGAAATATAGCACTGGGTGAAAGGACATCAATCCTACTTCCCTGCTCATTAGACACTGAGAAGCACAGAGGGTGACACAGGTATATAAGACATTCGCGTCACGCCTGACTCCCCAGTCAGATGTACCAACATTACATCACAGTGTTAAAAGGATGGTAACGAAACTTTTGTTATGCCAATTTTACGGAAGAGGCATTAATGTGACGTTCACCATGGTTCTTCTATTAATGGGGTGTGGGAATAGGGGACAGGCTTGGGGGAGTTTAGGGGGATTTTGGGGGGTGCGGGAGTAGGGAGACAGGCTTGGGGGCGGAGGGTTAGGTGGTTGCGGGAATAGGTGACAGGCTTTCTACCCCCCCAAGCCAGTCCCCCTATTCCTGCACCCCCCCCAGTCCCTTTACTCCCACACCCCCTTAATGGTCACTAGTGTGGCGGGTGAAATAAACCTGGACACCATTTTTTCTGGATGCCACGAAAATTGGCTACGGCTTCCATAGAAATACTTGTGTTTTATATATTTCTCGTCAATAAATTGTGGCAGTCAATGTTTAGGCTGGAAAATCAAAATAGAATAACCCACGTATCGAAGAAAACAATTTTTAAAAAGGCAGGAAAATCAAAATAGAATAACCCACTTACCAAAGAAAACAATTAAAAAAAGGCGGGAAAATCAAAATAGAATAACCCGAATATCAAAATAGAATAACCCACGTACCAAAGAAAACAATTAAACAAAGCGTGAAAATAAAAATAAAATAACCCAACAAGGCGCGGGAAACTTGAAAAACTCATAACCCCACGTACCAAAGAGACAGTAGGCAACCGTGACGGCCATCTTGAAGGCAGCCATTAAGCCATCAGACAGGTCCAAGAAGGAGTTACCAGGCACCAGGTCTCCAAAGCCGATGGTAGTGAGGGTAATGAAGGTGAAGTAGACGGATTGAATTTGGCGCCAACCTTCCCACCAACTGAACAGAACCCCGCCGGCCAATAGGTAAACAAAGATCACGCACAGGTTCACCGTTATTGGAACTTGTATCTGGAGAGAGAGAAAGTGATAGAAAGACATATAAAAAAAATATTAGTTCGTGTTTATTTATTGTTTATATTTTGTTTGTATTTTTATTTATTTATGTAGGCTGTATATTGATATTTTTAAAAAGGACGCAGAGGTTTACTATTATTGGAACTTGCACCTAGAAAAACATAAACAAATTAATTCGTGGGGTTTTTTTTTCTATTTTATTTGTTGTTTCGTATTTATTTATTAACATACACACACATACATACATACATATATACAACCCTCTACACACACACACACATCCCTCCCTACACACCCACCACACACATCCCTCCCTACACACACACACACATCCCTCCCTACACACACACATCCCTCCCTACACACACACATCCCTCCCTACACACAACACACACATCCGTCCACACACACACACATCCCTCCCTACACACACACATCCCTCCACACACACACACATCCCTCCCTACACACACACACATCCCTCCCTACACACACACCATACATCCCTACCTACACACACACACACACACACATTACCTTATTGGTGGGCATAAATTTCTCTTCTCCCACATCATCTTTCCACAATGTTTTCTTCTGTACTGTCTTTCCTTTCTTCACTTCAGTAAACCTCCTCCGAACACGACACCAACGACAACACAACCGGCTGTATAGAGAGAGGGGGTAATTAGGGGGGTGCGGGAATAGGGAACAGGTTTTTTTTGGGGTGGTGGTGGGGGTTTATGGGTGTGCGGGAGTAGGGGACGTTTAGGGTGGCTTTGTGGGGGGTGTGGGAGTAGGGGACAGGCTTGGGGCGGGACTGGGGGGGTGCGGGAGTAGGGGGACAGGATTGGGGGGGGGAATAGGGGGACAGTCTTGGGGCGGGAGTAGGGGGACAGGCTTGGGGCGGGACTGTGGGGGTGAGGGAATAGGGGGATATGCTTGGGGTGGGTAGAAAACCTGTCCCCCTTATTTCCGCACCCCCCTAACCCCCCTAAGCCTGTCCCCCTATTCCTGCACCCCCAAGCCTGTCCCCTACTCTCACACCCCCTTAAGTGAGTGTATAGCACATAATTATCAAAGTTAACTATATATTATCAACGTGTGCATAATTGTTTTCAGTTGAATGTGATTTGGAAATTAATTATGAGTGTTGTCAACAAACTCATTTATATATTGTCTTCAGTGTTGGAAAAAATTAAATTCACTTCATAATAATTATGTTTATGTGAGAAAAAACACACACACACATATAACACACACACCTATAACACATATACACACAGATTACAGTATCTCTCTCTCTCTCTACACACACACACCTATAACAGAGAGAGAGAGAGAGAGAGAGAGAGAGAGAGAGAGAGAGAGAGAGAGAGAGAGAGAGAGAGAGAGAGAGAGGTTACAGTCTCTCTCTCTACACACACACACACACACACACTCACCTATAAATATATCTGAATGATGTAGCGAGGAATTCACCAATATTAGCGAGGAATACAAGGAGTAAAGGAATGCCCACAACACTATACAGAATACAGGTGATGCGTCCACTCCTGGTCTTGGGGGAGATGTGGCCATAACCTGTGTGTGTGTGTGTGTGTGTGTTGGGAGAGAGATTATATTTATTATTATTATTATTATTATTATTATTATTATATTAGAACTTGTATGTGTGTGTGGGGGGAGGAGAGAGTTTATATATTGAAACATGTGTGTGTGTGTGTGTGTGTGTGTGTGTGTAGAAAGAGAGATATATATTGTAACCTGCATGTGTGTGAGGAGGGAGATATATATACAATACATATATACAATACAGGAATAAGATATCAAAGGTAAAACATCAGAAAATGGCCTGGTTTGCTGAGCCAAGGCTGCTTGACAAACAGAATGTACACAAAATTATATCAAATGAGTGGGTATTGGCAGCAGAAATGGACACTCAATAAGCGAATAATACATACAAACAAAAATATATAAACATCAATAACATAGGTAATGTATATATATGTGTATCACACACACACACACACACACACACACACACACACCAATAGCAGCCATGGTAGTGACTGTGTGTAGTAATGATTTAGGAAAGGTCCAATCATAGTCCCAGGTTTCCTTATCACCATCATACTGTAGGCTGGAGTCTGAAGCTTTCTGAACCACGAAGTCATGGAACACTTTCACGTTCTTGGTTACCTGTGAGTGAGAGGAGAATGAGAGAGAGAGAGAGAGAATGATGAGGGGGGGGGGGGGTGGGGGGGGGGGGGAGAGTGTGTATGTGTGTTATCATGGCGTGAATACATACATATATTTAGATAATCACTATCTTTCCGTGTGTGTTATCATAGCGTGAATACATCCATATATTTAGATAATCCCTATCTTTCCGTGCGTGTGTGTGTGTTATCATAGCGTTTATACATCCATATATTTAAATAATCCCTATCTTTCCATGTGTTTGTGTGTATGTGTGTGTGTGTGTTATCATGGCGTGAATACATACATATATTTAGATAATCCCTATCTTTCCGTGCGTGTGTATGTGTGTGTGTTATCATAGCGTGAATACATACATATATTTAGATAATCCCTATCTTTCCGTGTGTGTGTGTGTGTGTGTGTGTTATCATAGCGTGAATACATCCATATATTTAGATAATCCCTATCCCTTCCATTTGTGTGTGCCTGTGTGTGTGTGTGTGTGTATCTTTCCATTTGTGTGTGCCTGTGTGTGTGTGTGTGTGTGTGTATCTATTTATTTGTGCATATGTGTGTATCTGCTTTCATTCCATTTTACCATAGCATGAAACTCAGGACTGATAAGGTCAGGTTAGGTTAGGTTTCCATGTGTGTGTGTCTGTCTGTCTGTCTGTGTGTGTGTGTGTGTGTATGTGTATGTATCTCCTATCAAACTATGTGTGTGTGTCTGTCTGTCTGTCTGTGTGTGTGTGTGTGTGTGTATGTGTATGTATCTCCTATCAAACTATCTTACCATAGCATGAAACTTAATACTGGCAAAGTTAGGTTAGGTTAAGTTAGGTTAGGTTAGGGTAGGGTAGGGTAGGTTAGATTAGATTAGATTAGATTAGATTAGGTTAGGGTAGGTTAGGTTTCCATGTGTGTGTGTGTGTGTGTGTGTGTGTATCTATTTATCTGTATGTGTGTGTATCTCCTTTCATCTTACCATGGCATGAAACTCAGTCCTGGTAAGGTTTTGTTTATTCTTGTACCAAAACAGATCCACGATATAGGAGAGTGATCCAGCCATGTTGTCATATACACGTCTCTTGTTCTCCCGTCTGGCATCCTCAGCGTCCAGTTCAAGCCAGATGAATAGATACGCTCCTGTGGGGGGATGGGGGGGGGGGGGATGTGAGAGGGAGGGAGTGAGGAAGGGAGGGGGTGAGAGGGAGGGAGTGAGGAAGGGGGGGTGAGAGGGAGTGAGGAAGGGAGTGGGTGAGTAAGGGTGGGAGGAAAGGTGGTAGGGAGTGAGTGAGTGAGTGAGGAAGGGAGGTGTGAGAGGGAGTGAGTGAGGAAGGGGTGGGTGGGTCGAGAGGGAGTGGGTGAGTAAGGGTGGGAGGAAAGGTGGGTGGGAGTGAGTGTGGGAGAATGGGGAAGGGAGGGTGGTAGGGAGGGAGGGAGTGAGTGAGGAAGGGAGTGAGTGAGGAAGGGGGGGTGAATGTGAGAGGGAGGGAGTGTGTGAGTAAGTTGGGTAGGTGAGGGAGCGAATTATTATTATTAGTAGTAGTAGTAGTGTAGGTGAGAGAGAGAGGCAGTGGACTATTATTATTATTATTATCATCATCATCATTATTATTATTATTATTATTATTATCACTATTATTATCATCATTATTATTATTATTATTATCACTATTATTATCATTATTATTATTATTATCATTATTATTATTATTATTATTATTATCACTATTATTATTATTATTATTATGACTTACCGAGTACAGCATAGATGGTGACGAGAACCAATAATCCGACATGAGAGAACAATATCCTTGCAAATGTCTTACAGCAGCTTCCTTTACTCTTACCAACATTCTTAGCTTCCATCGTCTGCCGCAGCGAACGAAACGCCTCTGGTGGGGGGAAGTACAAGGTTAGGTCAGCTCAGGTTAGGTTAGGTCAGGTGAGATATGTTAGGTTAAGTTGGGTGAGGTATGTTAGGTTAGGTCAGGTTTGGTTAGGTTAGGTCAGGTGAGATATGTTAGGTTAGGTTGGGTGAGATATGTTAGGTTAGGTCAGGTTTGGTTAGGTTAGGTCAGGTGAGATATGTTAGGTTAGGTTGGGTGAGATATGTTAGGTCAGCTCAGGTTAGGTTAGGTCAGGTGAGATATGTTAGGTTAGGTTGGGTGAGGTATGTTAGGTTAGGTCAGGTTTGGTTAGGTTAGGTCATGTGAGATATGTTAGGTTAGGTTGGGTCATGTGAGATATGTTAGGTTAGGTCAGGTTTGGTTAGGTTAGGTCATGTGAGATATGTTAGGTTAGGTCAGGTTTGGTTAGGTTAGGTCATGTGAGATATGTTAGGTTAGGTCATGTCATGTGAGATATGTTAGGTTAGGTCAGGTCAGGTTAGGTTAGGTCATGTGAGATATGTTAGGTTAGGTCAGGTTTGGGTAAGGTTGGGTTGGGATAGGTTTGAGTTAGGTTGGGTTAGATTTGGTTTGATTATGTTAGGTTTGGGTAAGGTTTGCTTGGGTTAGGTTGAGTCATGTGAGGTATGTTAGGTTAGGTCATGTTAGGGTTAATATGTTGGGTTTAGGTAAAGGTTAGGTTTTCTTTGGGTTAGGTCAGGTCAGGTTAGGTTAAATCAGGTTTGCTTGGGTTAGGTTGGGTTAGTAAGATAGGTCATGTTAGGTCAGGTCAACTAAGTTATGTTAGGTTAGATCAGGTAAGGTTTGGTCAGGTCATGTGATTTTAGTTAGGTTAGGTCATGTTAGGGTTAGGTTAGTAAGATAGGTCAGGTTAGGTAAGTCATGTGAGTTAGGTTAGCTTAAGTTGGGATGGATTGAATTTGGTGAAGTTAGGTTATGTGATTTGGGGTAGGTTAAGTTAGGTTAGGTTGAGTTAAGTTAGGTTGGGTTAGATTACGTCAGGTTGGGTTAGGATAGGTTAGGTTGGGTTAGGTTAGGTTGGGTTAGATTACGTCAGGTTAGGTTAGGTTGGGTTAGATTACGTCAGGTTAGGTTGGGTTAGGTTACGTCAGGTTAAGTTAGGTTAGGTTAAGTTAGGGTCAAATTAGGTTAGGAAAGGTCAGTCTAGATTCTATAGCGTGGTGCAACAGTTATGGTCATGTGCCGCCAAGAGAGAGAGAGAGAGAGAGAGAGAGAGAGAGAGAGAGAGAGAGAGAGAGAGAGAGATACTTTGAACAAACAGACAGACAGACAGATAGAGGGAGAGAAAGGAGGTATATATTGAAGAGAGAGAGAGAGAGAGAGAGAGAGAGAGAATATTTTAAACAGACATACAGATAGACAATGGAAGAAGGTTGCATAGTTTGAACAGAAAGAGAAAGAGAGAGAAAGAGAAGTTTATCATATTATAAACGTGTACAATACAAGGTGTAATAAAATAATCAGTGTCAACCAACCCATGCATTAATTAACCTTTCCAACACACGTATATACTATCCCCTTCCAGAAAACAAACAAGGTGGAAATAGTATTAGATAGATGCATTGTTTATCAAGCCATGTGAATTTGAAAGCTTTAACAATAGTAGTAGTAGTAGTAGTAGGTTAATATTAATAGTAGCGGTAGTAGTAGTAGTAGAAATTTATACACTTACAAACACATGCTTTTTTTTTTTTTTTTTTTTTTTTTTTTTTTTTTTTTTGTAAGCAGCGGAAATCATAGAAATAAAGGCATATTTTATTAAGCCACGTGATTGAAAGAATAGTAGTAGTTATAGAAGTAAAAATATATACACACATACAAACACAGGCAAATTGAAAAAGTTGTAGTAGTAGTAGTAGTAGTAGTAGTAGAAATATATACACACATATAATTAATTGATTTTTTGTAAACACGTTCTTTTGCACACACACACACACAAACAAACAAACGCATGGTAAATTGAAGTTTATTATTCTTTTCAAAAGGTGAAGGCACACAAGCTGAAAAGCAAAGTATTGTAGATGAATTAGAAAGATGTGATTTAGTACTGTAACCTTCTCGCATGTGGTATTCCCTCAATGATGCAACGCAACGCAAAATAATAATAATGATGGTTTATGCTATTGTTTATGGTTAGTTTTGGTTTAGGCTCGTATGGCGCAACAGTGGATTAAAATTTGTATTGTAAAATTATTTGTTTATGCTATTGTTTACGGTTAGATTTAGTTTAGGCTTGTATGGTGCAACAGTGGATTAAAATTTGTATTGTAAAATTATTTGTTTATGCTATTGTTTACGGTTAGATTTAGTTTAGGCTTGTATGGTGCAACAGTGGATTAAAACGTGTATTGTAAATGATGAGATCATTTATTTAGACATTTATGATGAGCCAGTGAATTAACACACACACTTTTATATCATGACGAGCCTAAAATTAAAACATGATTTAGTAATGCATTTATTAGTTATCAGTTAATTAAATACTAGAGTGAATAAAATTTGTTAATAATTTCGTCACCTAGAAATCTGTTTGATGAATTCATTTGCAGAAAATCATGTTTTGGAGGGTCAGGTCTCATCTTTTTTTGCCAACAATTTGCACTGTATATCATTATAAATTATCAGTATTGTCATTATTTAATATAGGCACATAATGCTCTGCGGCCACAACCAAAACACCGGAATTATAATAAATATGGCACCATGAGTCGAATGAGTGTCCACCTTGCAAATGAACATGGGATTGTGAGTCAAATGAGCGTCCATCTTATAGGTAAACATGGCGCCGTGAGTCAAATGAGTGTCCACAGTGTAAGCATGGCACTGTAAGTCAAATGAGCATCCACATATGACACTGTGAGTCAAATAACCATCCATCTTTTAGATAAATATGGTGCCGTGAGTCAAATGAATGTCTGCCGTCTAAATAAATAAGTACGACACTGAATCAAATGAAAGTCCACCGTCTAAATAGAGAAATACCGCACTGTGATTCAAATGAGAGTCCACCGTCTAAATAGATAAATACAGCGCTGTAAGTTAAATGAAAGTCTACTGTATAAAAAGTTAAATACAGCGCTGTGAGTCAAATGAAAGCCCACCGTCTAAATAGATAAATACAGTGCTGTAAGTTAAATGAAAGTCTACTGTATAAAAAGTTAAATACAGCGCTGTGAGTCAAATGAAAGCCCACCGTCTAAACTCTAAATAGACACATATGGCGCTGAATCAAATGAAAGTCCACCGTCTAAATAGAGAAATATGGCGCTGTAATTCAAATGAAAGTCCAATAAACAATAATGGCTGTGAATCAAA